>VNJO01002818.1:0-13279 GCA_008042535.1 Drosophila tani | reverse complement strand
ATGGCATCTTCATCATATTTTTGTTTTTGTGGCGCGGGCTTTGGAAAATGTATGGAATTCGGTTCAGCTTTTGTAACTGATTCTACGTCGGGGTAGACCACTTTGGGATACTTTCCACCCTGAACACTCGTCAAGCAAAAGTAGCAATCAGTTGCATGATCAACCGGATCTGTCCAAAGAACCGGCCTTCCAAACTTTAGATATATAGGTTTTCCACTTTTGAATAAGAGTAGTTGAGTTGAACATGTGCGGCACGCTGACTTTGGAGTCCATGGTTTTTTTATGTTGTGTGGTAAAATGCCGAAGTACTGCTTGTAAGCACTTAATAAAGTCTCAGTTATTTTCACGCACTTTTTTATACCGAGGATATAACATCCACAAACATAACAAAATCTTGTAACCGAGTGGGATGAAGGAATGCTATGATTTTCTGCCAAGATTTGTATTAATACTTAAAATGTTTTTGAATAAAGTGTGTATAAAATAAATAACCATATTTTGGTAATATCTTATAAAACAAAATAACAAAGCAGGCTACTTCCCTTGAATAACAATTTTGTAGCACAACAGCAACATGATAATTTAATATAATTTGCCATAACTTCTAAAATTTTCTTTGGATTTGCATATATTTGATCTTAACTTTTTAAGGAGAAAGGTATCTTTAGTTCTGTTCACTCAAATTAATTAATATCTTTTTTTTTATATTTTTAAAATGAAAATGAAATTTAGCTATAAAAAACATAGCCAAAAATATTGCATGTTTTTTTAGCTTTAAATGTTCATATCTTCATTAATAGAGCTCTGACCATTAAGAGCCGTATGTTGTCGGAAAGGTGTTTACATTGGCTTTTGGATTGTACTTATTTGAAATATGTTGGATTTACGGTTTTCAAGATTTTTAACGTAGAGGAAAAAATCTGGTTTTTCGCGAATATCTTCAAAACGGTTCTTTGGGAATTTTTTTTAATGAGTTCAACGTGTTTAGCGTCTCAAAATTAAGCGGAAAAAGTGGGTTTAAACGTTTATATAAAAAAAAAATATAAATTTGTAAACTAGTGTAATTGGCTGGTTAGAGTGTTCATATACAAAAATATTCAACAATCTTACATAGTTATTCGTAATCTCCTCCTTATTTTGGGGACATCCGCTGATGAAATGATCCATCGCCCCACATCCATAGCAAGATCCAGGGGTCCTCTTCGGTTTAGTGCACTCTCTTGCCCAGTGCCCTTTTCCGTTGCAATTGTAGCAACGCGTCTCCTTGCCTGCTGGTTCATTCTTCGCTGTCTGCATCTTCTTTCCTTCAGGAGTCCTTGCCGGCAACATGATGTCGGCAAACGCTCTGAGCATTCTTCAAGGGTTGTCGAAACACTGCAACTTGGCCTGAGTACGCAAATTCATCACTGGAATTCCGTCAATCAGTCCATCCATCAGCTCGTCATCGTCCATGTTGACATCTCTGGCCAGCCTGCGCTTTTCTTCAAAGTATACTGCAAACTTCTCAGTTGGCTTCCATAGCCGCGCTTCGAACTTGCGTCTCAACTCGGCTTTGGACTCGTTGCCGCCAAAAGCAAGAATTAACTGGTCCACCAGCTCACTCGTCGGTTCTCCGAAACGGGTTGCGTCCGCGTGCAGCCACTGCAGTGCGCTGCAGGTTCCGAAACCTAGAAAAATGGTATAAAACCTTTTTTTTTTTTGAAAAACCTATTGGTCAAATTAAAAGAATTTTGTATTTAAATAATAATTTATAATTTATTTTAATTAAAAACCTTTTATATTGTACATGTATACTTTCAAAATGTATAACTTAAAAAAAAAGATCCTTAAGGGGCAATTTCAGTGTAACATTTTCATAATAATTTTTTTTTTTTTGCCTTTTTGATAGCTTATATTTTCAACAATATTCATATCTGGAATAGTTTTTGAATGGCAGCGTTTTAAAGAGCGACCGCTCACAGGAGGGATAGGAAACTTTAAGTGTGTTTTTCTTGAAACGACTTTTTTCAAAACTGCTGCCATCATAACTCAACGACAAATTGTACGATCGCTTTTAAATTTTGACAGGGTATTCTTGAATTTATTTTCCATACAATGTTGGAATATTGGATAAATATTGTTAATTTGGCAAAAAAAAACAATCAAAATCCAAATTTTACCCCAAAAACGAACTGTTTTTTCAAAACTACCCCTTTTTGTTAATTGTCCATATTGTGTAGAAATGTTATCTCCTTTAATAACCTTTTTGAATTTCTTCGATTCACCTACTTATTCGGCCGAAATCGTGGCAGCAGTTGGGGTACTTATATTTTTTTTTGGCATTTATTTGGTTATTTTTCATAATTTTTGTGAAAAAATCTTTATATATAGCTGAAAACATATATATATATATATAAAAAGTAACAAACTTTCTATCGTACATTATTTTTCAAATATTTTTTGAAAATGTCCTATTTTTTCATGTGTTACTCTGGTATAGCCCATTAATCAAAAAACGTGTGTGGAAAAAGTTTAAGTGGTCTCGAGAAAAAAGCAAAGAAAAAAACATTGCAGGAGTATGCGAGTGTAAGACCGCTCACTTCAAATCGCTATAACTTCTGAACTTATTAGTATTGGGAGGTAACCAAAGTCTTAAACTTAAAAGTGAAACAAGTTTTTATAGATACCAAAAATATAGATTTTTATAAACTTTCAGGGTGACGTACCTCTTAAATTGTTCGCAGGAAGAGAAAGAATAAGGTCGTGAAATTAAGAGCTCCGGCCAATTAGTTTAAAAATTGCAATAAATATATCCATAAAGTTGTGCTTGGCTAAGATTTCGTGCGCTCAAGACAGTGTATCTTAAATAAACTACCAAATCCAAATTTTCTCATAATACAAGCCAACTGTGGAAAAGTGCAAAGCAGCAGAAAACACTCACACAAATTGCACTGGCAATATTCACAAACAAAACACAAAGCAATAACCGCAAAACGCTCAAAACACATAAAAACACTCAAAAACTTCACTCAACAAAAACATGTCGTCTGCAAAGCGCCTGCGGAAAAAAACCAATACGGATTTGAAGGCGAGCCGGCCATCCGATGCATCTTCGACCCAGATGCTCCAACTCATCAATGAGAGGTTTGATGAGCAGAAGGAGACCCTTTCCAAGGAGCTGCGAGAAAGTGAGGCACGCGTTTTTTGCAACCTCCAGGAGAAGTTCCAGGTGATGGCAACAGAGATCCATAACCTCACTCAACGTGTCACTCAACTGGAGAAGGAGGTAAAGAAAGTAGATGAGCTCCAACAGCGGGTCAAAGAATTGGCTGGCCAATTGGCTTCACAAGGCCCTCCAACTGGCCTGGTAGACGAGCTGAAGCAGCAAGTAGGCGACTTGGATGCCAGACTAGAAGCCAAATGCACTGCGGAGGAGGATGCTGCGGTAGCCTGCAATTTGCGCTGGCATGGTGTCCCACAAGTCGAAGGCGAAAATCTGAAGACAAGCATTGCTCCTCGCTGCAACTTACTCCGCCTCCTGTGGTTCGATCCATTTATCGGGTACGACCACGACAATCGGGTCAGAAATTTGTGGACCCGATTATAATTATTAAATTAGAAACCGTGCGCGGTAAGGCGGAGCTGCTGAGAGCAATAGGGGCAAACCGGCGAGATAAGAAAACCCAACTAAGCCTTCAGCTGATAGGGTTTGAGTCGCCAGAGCTGATTTATCTAAACGAACAGCTGACCAAATATAATTATGAGATCTTCAAAGAGGCAATGCGACTTAAAAAGCACAAGCAGCTTACAGCTGTTTTCACACGCCGTGTAGTGGTCTACGTGAAGCTGAGCGACGGAGGGGAACCTCGATATGTTCACAGCTCGCTCGAGCTTTCTGAGCTGACCAACGATGTGGGCGACGAGATAGCATGCCACCACCGCTCACCGTTTTGCTTGCAAATAACTGTTAGAGCTTGCTATCTCACTCTCTAGCATGGGCAACTATGTATCACGGAACGGTGGATATTAACTAGTGCTGACAGAATTTTAGCGAAGAATAGCTTATTCTAATGGAAAAGTAATAAAAAAACTAACAAAATTAAAAATATATCGGAAAATGATATTATTAAATTATAGGAAATTACTTAATATATTTTATGCTACAATGAACCATTTCAAATAAAGAATACAGTATTGTATATAATAAATTGGTGTAAAATTATATATTTTTTTTTTAATATATTTTTTATATACAATATATATTGTAAATTAATTAAATATCATAAACAATGATGATTTTGCTTGTTGAATAAAGAATTAGTTATTGTTAGTTTTCTTAAACTTGCCCGCTAAAAAAGCTAATTCCCGCCAAAATGCTGTCAGCGCTGATTCTTAAGACCTCCTTTGCTGCATTCTGCCAATGCCTATGAGTAAAAGCGAGATAGCATGCGATCGTTTGGTGCGTTGCCGCCGGCACGCTTCAGTAAAAAGAAGATATATGTACATACACACATTTACATACATTCATACATATCGATTGTTTTGCGGAATAGCGCCTTTACTTGACTGCAAAACATTAATTAACTAAAAATTAATTAATTAACTAATTTTTCTTAAACTTCTAATTTTTTTAAAGGGTTATAAAACCTCATTTAGCTAAAAAAAATGTTTTTTTTCCATTCTAAAGGTATGCAAGATTAGATAAGATAAGAAAATGGTATCCGAACTATAACCAAACGATTTTGTATGTAACACAAACGGTCCACTGACTTACATTTGTGAACTTAATTATTTTACTTTAATTATTTCCCAGTGCTACAAGGTTATCCTTATAAATTAGTACACAAGTCACAAAAATACAAAATTTATTAATCTAAAAATCGAACCCTACTTATCCTATTTAGTCTGAATCCATTTTGTTATATGTATATAATATTATTTATATACATATATATATATACTTTTTTTTTTTAGTTACTAAGACAATTTTCACAATTTAAACATTTTGTTAATTTTATTTTATTTTATTTTATTATTATTTTTATACCCTTCCAGAGGGTATTATAATTTTGCCATGATATTTGCAACGCAGTGAAGGAGGCATCTCCGACCCCATAAAGCATATATATTCTTGATCAGCATCACCGAGTCGATCTAGCCATGTCCGTCTCTCTGTCCGTCTGTCGGTTTCTACGCGAACTAGTCTCTCAGTTTTTGAGCTATCGAGCTGAAATTATGAGCATAGTCTAATTTCTTTAGCACCCAGTATATATGTCGGAACGGCCGAAATCGGACTACTATATCCGAATATGGCGAAATTAATGTAAAAAAAAATTAACTTCCCTGATTTTAAACGTATTTCTATAAATTTTGAGATAAAGCAGTTTTTTATGGTTCTAGAATTACGGTTTTCATTTTTTTTTTTTATCAAACAACTATATCATATAGATGCCATAGAAGGGATCGGTCGATTTATATGAATTTGTAAAATTCTACATGTAAAATGTAAAATTTACAAAATTCAATATTTGTTCAACATTACTAAAATCAGTGGATTTTTAATGATCCAATTGCAGACTGCAAGGGTATACCAACTTTGGTTTACCGAAGTAAGCTTTCTTTCTCGTTTTTTTTTTTTAATTTGCTTTGTTATTTTCCTAATTATTTATTGTTTATATTTTGATTTCTAAGAAACTTTATTAAATTATGCCTAAATTGCCTACTTTATGTTTTTTAAAATTTGCGGCAGTTGATTCCACAAGCGAATAGTGTGAATAAAAAAGTGATGTTCGAAAGAGGTGAGATTATGTCGGATAATTATTAAGTTTTTGGTTCTTGTTGAAGTCCCAATTTTAATTTTTCAAATAGATAGCTGGGCTCAGTGGTATTTATTATCTTATGCCAAAGAACAAGGTTTCTGGTATTTCACCAACTCTTAAAGTTAAAGCCGCTCTTGGCCATGAGCGTAATGTGTTCCCCTCGTTTAATATTAAATATACAGTGCCGCTCAACTGAATAGGTTTGACTTCGTTTTTAGACTTAGAACATAATATCTTCATAACGAGCACTCTGATTTAAACCAAATAAATTTTTTTAAGTAAAACAATCAATTATTTATATAATACAAAAGTTTTTTTTTCTTTGGTTTGGTTTTTATATATTTTTTTATTTTATTTTCAAAAACATAGCTGAAAATCTTCATTATTTTTGGCTCAAGTGAATAGGTTTGACCAACAAAACTATAAAAAAAATTATTCACAGCAATATTTCATGGTGCTTGGTAACTTAAATAATAAAAGATACTATTTCTGAATTATTTAATATTTGGTATGACCACCCTTATTCCTAATTATTTCAAACATTCGAGTTGATAAGGAATCGTAATATTTTTTAATTTCACTCAGTGATATAGTTGACCAGGCTTTTTTAATCGCTTCATCCAGGGTCGCCGAGTCTTAAAATTGGCTTCCCCCTTCATACACCCTCCTGGGTAAAAGTCCCCAAATGTTCTCGATAATATTTATGTCTGGGGAGTATGGTGGCCACTCAAGCAAGTTGACATTCTGGTCCTTAATCCACTGTTTTGTAACCCGGGCTGTATGGATGGGGGCGTTGTCTTGTTGGTACGTCCATTGAATAGGTTCAACAATTTTGGAAAACTGGGGAAAAGCCTTTTGGAGCACAGTCTTGTACACATTTGCATTCATCTTTGATGAAACAAACCGCAGCTCGCAAGTTCCATAAAACGATATGGCTCCATAAACCATTCCTGTACAGGAACAGGAGTGATGATGACTCAAAAGGCATTCCTCTTTTCGCATATCGTGAAAATAATAGTTGTAGCCATCCGGTCCGTCGAGATTGAACTTTATTTCGTCGGAGAAGACCACAGCCTTCCACTCCTTGTTCCATGTCATGTGATCCCGCGCAAATCGAAGTCGCGCTTCCTTCCGTGCATCATTGAGAGGAGGTTTTTTTATTATTTTGAATCTCTTTAAGTGTTTAGAACTCCGAATAACTCGTTTTACCGTTGCCAAACTAGCATTTACACAGCATTCATCCCTGATTTGACTGGCAGAGAGTTGGGAATTCGAAGCAGTTCGAAGGATTAGTCGCCTCTCTGATGCCGTTGTAGCATATTTTTTTCATCCTTTCATTTTTTTCCCGAAATCGGCTTCATTACGAAGAAAATTGCTTACTACGTTTTGACTTCGACCAATCTTCTTTGCTATTTCATTATGTTTTAGGCCAGATTCAATATAGCCTTTAATTTGACCTTTTTCAAAATCTGTTAAAGATTTTCCCCGACCCATATTAAAAAAAAATGATAGCAATTACTTTAAATTTAAGTAGACCAAGGAAATTATATGTTTTCAATCACGCAGTAAATCACAAAGTGAAGTCAAAGTTGTCAAACCTAATCAGATGAGCCAAAAATATACCACACATTTAGCGAATTTCACGATGAAAGCAAAATTCTAATTTACTGTTGCATAGAACCCGTTACATTTTTTTGTCATATTATGATTAAACAATTAAATGTTCAAAACAAAAAAAAAAAAGTAGGAAAAAATGCCATAGGAACAAAGAGAGAAGAAAAAATAGAAGAAATAATTTTCAAACCTATTCAGTTAAGCGGCACTGTATTTGTGGCGATGTTGTTAAAGGCAACGTTTAATTTATGTTGTCAGGCGGCATCACAATGTCCAAACATTTCAATCCCATAACTCAGGTTATAAGGTATAAGGTATGCATTTGGTATCATCAGTCGCATAGCTGTTGGAAAGTACTTTTGTGTCATATAGAGCTGCCTAAGTTGACCATAAATTTTTCCAGACGCCTTCAATACATGTGTTAGCCAGGATAGGTTTTAACTCATTGTGATGCCTAGATTAACGACTTGTTCTACATATTCAATACAAGTGTTACTAATGCGTAAATTTGGGTCAGTTGGAATACGTGACGATCTTGAACTTATTAAACATTTACATATTTACGGATTAAGCGAAAGTCCATTCCTGCTTGCCCACTTACTAATATTTGATAATTCTTATTTACAAACATCTACACAATCAAAAAATCACATTTTGACATCGTCACCATACATATGGACATTACACCTGGCTAATATAGTCGGAAGGTCATTTACGTATATAGAAAAGAGAAGTGGACCAAGAGCAGAGTCTTCAGGTACACCTCGCGGTAATATCATCGCGTCGGAAGATTCATTGTCTGTGATTACAGATTGTATTCAGCCGTGTAAATAGACGATATTAACTTAATAGCGGTGTCCGTGCATAAGAAGAGTTTTGATAGAATCGTACATAAAATTTCGTGGTTCACTGTGTCCAACGCTTTGCTGAAGTCCAATAGAGCTAAGAATGTCACATGATTGTTGTCAAGTTTTTGTCTAATGTTCTCGATTATATCTAAGAATGCAGTGGTACCGCTTCTATATAGTCTAAAAACAGATTTGTGATTGCACAGTAGAGTTTTGTTTTAAAAAGGAGTTTATCTGCTTGGCCATTAATTGTTCAAAGGCTTTGGATAAAAATGGTAGTATAGAAATTGGCCTATATTCACCGTTGGGACTTGAACCCATATGTTATTTTGTTTAAGAACGTGAACGTTATCAAGCCCAACAGCACTCGACTTTACCATAAGGACTGATTAAAGAACACCACACGAAGAGACACGTATGGTATAAGAATTATAACCAAACGGGAATTGGTAAACACCAAAAGGTATGGCTGTGAGAACAAATAGTAGAAAGTTTAGTAGAAGTTTCACTTCTGTCGCGCATAGGCTTGACACACCCTATTTTTTTACCCCAGGGAAATGATCTTTTTCATATCATTAGGAGTATGCTTAAAGTGGCTTGATGTGGGCATCATACATTTTTAAGAAGGGTGGATTAAAGCGAACTACCTTCGGCTATCAATATTATTGCTAACCCTGTTCTGGCGATCGTCGACGATATTTGGGATATCCGCAAATCTCCGGCGATTTCCCCTCAGCTCGCTGGCGACTCTTCTTTGAAAATGAAAATGAATAATACTTAGGACCTGTAAAATTATTATCTGCTCCTTTTTCGGACCTGAATAGTACGTATTCGATCATATATGGGACATTCCATATCAACTCGGACACCCCTATTTTTTTTCGCTCTGAAAACAAAAACGCATATTTACCAGAGAACTGCAAAACTCACTGTTTAGTTGAGTCAGCTCAAACGTTAAATATTATACTCATTTCGATAGCATTGATTCGATTCGATTCAATAGCATTGAGTAAAATTCAGCTCATGCTGACGAAGACTTGAATCGTGTACAACGTGAGCCTTCGCTTCAAAATGTTTTGCTCACGTTTTCTCACTATACGAAGTTAAGCATTGAATAAATGCAGCCTCTGCGCACGAACAGCTCATTCGGCTCGTTATACTTTGGAGTCTTATGATGTGCGTCTAGCTGGCGACAAAGCGCATGTATGTATGTTGTTTTGCATGCTTCGCTCGCAATCAGACTTTCAGCATGTGCGTCAGTCTGGTGCCAATTAGCAAAAATCTGTGTGAATTGCACTCAATGTGTGTAATTATTGCGCAATTTCGTCGATATGGAGCAGAAAAATATTATTGAAAAAATACTCGCAAATACCTACAAATTGTCAGCCCGACATAAGGGAAGGAACTATGTTTGGAATATTTTATCTAAAATTATTAAGGAGGATGGCACAATGTAAATGTGTCCCTTCTGGCTTTGCCATAATTATATTAATATTTAATAATAATATTAAGAAAGAAGAAAATATAAATGTGTTCCTTCTGGCTTTGTCAAATATTATACTAGTGTTTAAAAATATTAAGTATGAAGTATGTTCGAGCAACGTATTAATCTAACGTAAACCTAAATTTGGATCTATTGAAATACCCCACATTGTAATTTATCTAATGCTATAAATCATCCGTTAAGAAGGAGCTTTCACGCTCACCAAGCCGACATTGTAATAGACAAGCGCAAGAGGCGAGCAGTCAAATAAAGTTAGTCAAAGCGAACACTACTTTTTGATTCTGGTGGTTGCACAAGGGCAACCAACAACAACAACAATCTTTGGACGATTTGGGACCTGCACAAGGGCAGACCCAACCTTTAATCGTGTCTGCATTGGAGCAGGACGAAACAAAGTAAATATAAATGGGTTCTCTGGCTATGCCGTATAAACATATTATTATTATATTTTAATTTTAAAATAAATTAAAATACATATTTTTATTATGTATATATAAACTAATATGAATATAAATAAATATATTTGTTGTGAAATTTCGTATTTTGATAATTTTCTGTTCCACCTTCTTCACAGTCATCGACAGTGCAGAAGCAGCGCTAATGACCGCGGGCATGTTCAAACTCAATGAGTTTATTCATACGCCTTGAGTTTACTCATACGCTTTGAGTTTACTTATCCGCATTGAGTTTGTTCTTTTCAGTGTTTTCTTTCGACTCAACAATAGTTGCGTTGAGCCGAAAGAGTGAACGGCCGTGGAGAGCGGTTGAGCCTGAGCAGGAATAAACTCAGCGAGCAAAACAAATTAATGACAGTTGAGTGAATTTAACTCAACGGTGAACACATATGCGAACGTCGGCTTGAGCGCTTGAGCCGAATGGGCTGTTTATTCAGCTGTTGTTCGTGTATGAATGTTTTTACGCTCAACGGAAGCCGTTCTCTGGTACTCTGATCGGAGCTTTTACAAAGATCTTTTTAACGCATGCTATAAGTGAGTTTGCCACCGGAAACAAAGTTCTAACTTTTTCACAAATTAAATGAAATCCATGTGCAATACAAGTAACATGTAACATGTTCGGATGGAAAATATTCAAATTTTTGCCAGCTTTGATCACATATCCAGCGGCATCCGTTAAGAGCAATAACACTTTCAGCTCGTTTCCTTGTGGCCACAATAATTGAATAAACAAGTCTTGCAATAGTTGCATTATTAACGGCGTCCTCGATAATAAAAACGAGTTTGTAGAATGATTATCAGTCAATGCTCCTATAATTAAATTTGCCACATATCGTCCTTGTTTGTCAGTTGTTTCATCTACCGAAAGCCAAACGCATTCGTCTTCGATGCTGTCGCGAATTTTTTGGATTGAATTTTGGTATGCCTTATCCAAATAATTTTTTCTTATACAACTTTCATCTGGTAGTTGTTGTCAAGAGTATTTTCTTACAAAATTATTAAATGTTGGATTGTTAAGTACATTCCATGGTATGTTCGCCGCAACCAACGCTTCACATAAATCCATATTAAATTGATTTTTCGAAGTGAGGTTTTTCGATGCTTTTGACCTTCGATGAAGGGCAGTAGCAATACGCTGCTGCAATTGAAATTTTTTTTTCTCATGTTATCTAGAAAACTTAAACCATTAAAACGAATTTAACAAACAAATATTTAAAAATTGTTTTGCATAAGCATAAATACTAAAATATTACCTTTTTTTTCACAAGTTAAACATATAACATTGGTTCCATCAATTTTAAAGCACTTTTCAGGAAGGCTTTCAAACCATTTTCCAATATAATTTTTTTTTATGGTTGGGTATCCTAGCCATTTAACCATTTTTGCAATAAGTAAACTTCTTAAAAAACTATTGGATTTTTGGGTTTTCCAAATTTTTGTTTTTTTCCAAATCACAAATAACTTTTTGTTCCACTTTGCTTGGCAACTAGAGCTGCAAGCAAAAGCACATATGTTTATGGCCGATTCGTCCTTGTTAAACTGCAAAAGCATCGACACCTTCGATGATTTTACAGATCTAGTAATTAAAGATTAAATTCCCTTGCATATATTTTGCATATTATGCATATATTTTGCATATTTTGCATATACTATATATATTTTGCATTTATTTTGCATATTTGGCATATATTTGGCATATTTTGCATATATTATGCATATTTTTTACTTATTCTTTTGGACTTTTCTTGCATATATTTAGCATATTTTTGATATGCATTAAAATTTGTTATATTTGAACGATAAAACGTCTATATAAAAAGTTTGGTATTAATCTGAAGACATGTATAGAACGGAACAGCTGAGTCAAAGACCAGCTGCTGCACACTAAGTTGCTGCTTATGTTCTCTGTGAAAATTCGCCGCAGCACTTAAATATGTTCGCCCACGTGCTCCAGTTTAACAATAATCGTCGCATCTAATACGGTTTTCGCTGATGTTTTGCGTCTTATTCGGTAGATGCCTTTAAGTTTTGGTGCCGGAGTGAAGTTAAAGCATAGGGAATTGAAAATTGTCTTCAATTTCTCCCCCTCGTTGTACGGCACCCCGTGAATTCGAAGCTCAGTGGCGATATTAGCACTGGCTTGTGCTTCTTGACTTGCTTGCAGTTTTTCCTCAAGCTCGCCCACCTTACTCCGGAGTTCAGCATCGCCTTGTAAGTGAGACTTCAATGTTTCCACGCGCTGGAAAAGCTGTTTTTTTTTTTTTTTTTTTAGGTATATGGACGTTGATGCACTACGGCTAATACACTTAAGTGGCCCTTCGAAACCAAGCACCTGCTTGTTAGGGTTAGGTGTTAATAGGCGCGAAAGAAAAGTATAGGTAAAAGAATGCGAGGAAACTACCCTCCACCATATAGACTAATTGCGCGCAGCTCGATTGCTATCTTGCATGTGTACTAAGGGGGTTAAAATTAATGCTTTTAGTTTATGAAGGATATCTACAGAAGAAGTTTTTTTTGTACAAATCATTATAATTTGCACATAGTACTCTAAAGGGTTCATGCATTTCATACGAGGTTCTACAATGGTGCAAAACTAAAGGCAAGTAGGATCTGGTGGTTCTACATGGTACGTGGAAATTCAACTGCCCCAAAAGATCGGTGCTTTCCACGTCACCACGGATACATAAAAACTATGCCTAGCATAGTTCTACGGTTTGCTAAGGAAGGTAGGTTAATTAGGAGAAGTCTACTAGAATAAGATGGCAACCTTAGGCTTGCATCCCAGTTTAAGCCACGAAGTGCAAAAAGTAAAAAATTCTTTTGAACTGACTCAATGCGTTTGCTGAGGACGTCCCACTGGGGACTCCAAACGCAAGATCCATATTCTAAAATAGGACGAACTAACGAAATGTATAAGTTCTTCGTGACGTAGGGGTCATCGAATTCTTTCGACCACCGTTTAATAAATCCAAGCACACCCCTGGCTTTATTTACAATGGACGAAATATGATCTATAAACTCCAGTTTAGAATCTAGGCGGATACCCAAATCGTCAACTAG
>VNJO01002817.1:0-11257 GCA_008042535.1 Drosophila tani | reverse complement strand
GTCTCACAACATTAAACACTTAGCTAGCAACGAAAATTACAACTGATTTCTAGCTGTGTAGGTTTTTTAGGCATTCTAAGAAAAATTTACATTCGAATTAGCTAGTTAACGGTAAAGCCTATGCAAGTATTGTTGATCAGTTTAACGAAAGCGTGGAGAATAAAGAGAATACGCAACATTTTTCTCTTAGTCTGCTTTGCCAATGGAGTAAGGAGTGCATGTATCTTCCTATTAGAGCTTGGAAACTATCGATAGTCGTCCCATTCGATATTTTCGATGTTTTGAGAGCGACCATTCGATACTATCGATAGTATCGATTTTCAGAAAGGCACTTTAAAAAAATGCAAATAAAAGGAATTTCGAATGTATTTCTCATCTTTTATATATTTAACGCCATAATATATAACTGTAACTTAAATATTAGAGATCAAAATTATTTTATCAGTTCAGTGTGATGTACGAAATAAAAATTAAAACTATAAGAAACTAAATGGGAGATAAACTCTCTAACAAAACAAGAAACTTCAAGTCATATGATTTGACTAAAAAATAAACAAAAATATTATTCTATCCATGCATTTCCTTGCAAAAATAGTAGGATATCAGCGTTATTCGCTTTAAGCGAAGCCCTGCGGTTGCTTATTATACGCCCAGCACCATCGATAGTGACAAAAAACAATCGATAGTGGCCCAGAAAGGTAACCATTCGATACCTCGATAGTACCATCGATAGTATCCCAGCTCTACTTCCTATGGCAAGAGCAATTACAAAAACAAAATGAACTTAAAGAGCAATCACAGATTTAGAGAGTAAACCTCTTAAAATCTTACGTTGTTCAATTACTTTATTTTATTAAATATATTATTATTACTCAGCTCTTTAGTTGTAAGCAACTTATTGAAAAACTGGAGAAAGTAATGGAAAAAGTGATCAAAAATCCCAGAGCCTTGAAACTATAATTATGTAGCATACTTTTAGGAAGCGTTTTTAGCGAACTTCACTCTCGAAAGTGACAAACCAGTGCGAACGGCTGCATACAAACATAAATTTACTTATTTTGTAATCCCAAAATCTCTTTGTTTTGTTTCCCTCCCCTTTCTTCTCTTCCTCTTTTTGGTTTGTTGTGTTTTTTGCCCCAAACAAAATACGCAACAACAACAACAACAACAAATGCACAAACAAACAACTTGAACAATGTTTTTTTATTGTGTTTACCCCCTCACGTTCGCTCACCTTACCCCGATATCTATGTCATCTGTAAACTATCCACAATCAACCAAATGCACAACAACAACAACCAACAACACACCATCTCCAAAATCGAATACCAACGACCACCACCGACCACCAACCACCGACAACTATGACAAACCAATATATATGATCTAATAGACAAGTCTTTCGAAGATTCAATACAAGCACTAAATAATTTAATTGGCGAACTAGACTCGTTCCAACGTGAGATCGATGAGGGCAAGGGCAAGCAGCAACAGCAGCAGCAGATGAGCAACATTAGCAACAACAATATGACGACGAGCAGCCAGAGCAGCAGCGACAACAACAACCTGCCCGCCGCCGCCACCATCACCCCCATCACCACCACCACCATCGAGCCGTGCGCCATCAGCAACCAGACAAACTCGAGCGGCTGCGGCACGGACATATCGGACACCACCTCCGACGAAATGGCCGGCGACGGCGACGATGGCGAGGCCAGGCGGCGGGACCGGGATCGGGACAGGGACAGGGACCTACTGGGCGCCAGCGATTCGGAGCTGAGTCGCTGCTATGTGAGCGAGACGAGTTCGCTGACCGGTGGCCTGACGGCCGGCGGCTACGAGAATCCCACGTTCGCGCACTTTGTGGCCAATGCAAACCGAGGCGAGGATGCCCTTTCGCTGGCCTCGGACAGCGTCTGCCTGGGGCAGCCGCGGCACGCATACGTGGACACCTGCAGCGACAGCGGCAGCGCTGTGGTGGTAATCTACGACCACCAGATTCCCAATACGCCGGATATCGAGTTCGTGAAGCAGAACTCGGAGATTGTAATGCTGCGCACCAAGGATCCGCAGCCCCATTCGCTGCAGCTGCGCGAGTATGAGATGCGCGAGCTGCAGCAGCTGCCGGCCAATCTGGCCGGATCGCCGGACTCATCGCCGGACTCGGCCGGCGGTCAGGCCCCGCCACCGCCGGCGACAGCAACTGTGGCGCCCGCCAAGCAGCGACTCTCTTCGTTTCGCGCCACCAGCGAGCAGCAACTGCAGCTCCTTGGACGCGGCAGTCCGCAAAGAGGTAAAGTCGCACCCACTGAGCAGGCACCACAGAGAGGGCCACAGGACCAACAGCTCCCTGTGGAGCCAGGCCCCCCGCTGGCACAGCAGCAGCAGACCAGTGATACCGTAGATCCTGCGAGGCGCCAGTTGCCGCCCAAGCCAACCAGCCTAAGCCTTTTCAATGGCCCCCTCGCTCCCAGTGTGGGCAGTGATAGGCCCCTGGTGCCTCGAAAGTCGGACTTTAAGGCCGATCTAGATGCGAAAATTCGCAGGCAGAAGCAGAAGGTTCAGCAGCAATTGCAGCAACAGCAGCAACAGCAGCAGCAGCAGGCGGCACAACCACAACAACAAAAGCCACACTCACCACAGTCGCCCCAAGCCAGAAACTGTAATGTCACTAATAAACCAGCCAAAGCCAATGTTACAGCATCCGCATCCGCATCTGCATCTGTATCAGACCCGCACCCAAACCCGACTCATAGAATGCCAAGCCAAAACCAGACGCCGCCCACAACAATGGCAGAAGCTAGCCCGGCAGCATCATCACCTCGCGGCCACTTGCTATTATCATCGTCGTCGCCGTCATCGCAACCATCTCCATCATCACTCCCATTGCCAGCAGCCACATCATCACCATCATCAAACGCTCTGCCATCGATGTTGCCCGCCCATCCATACACGTGCTCCAGCTCCAGCCCCAATGCCCCAGCCAATCCAATCCATCTCGCCAATATCAATAGCAATTCCAATGCCAATGGCAATGCCCATCTCAAGCCGTGCATTACGCCCCGGCCGGCCTCGTTGTCGGGTTCGTTTTTTTCTGATTTGATTTTTGATTGTTTTTGGTCCTTCCTTGGTTCTTCATTTGACTTCCTTTCAGCTTCATTTTATAATTTGACTGTTGCTGGCTTTGGTCTCTCTTCTCCGCTGTCCTAACTTTGCTTTATGTTCTTTATCACCTGAGTTCGCCGTTCGTGTTAACCCTTTTGCGATTGGAGTTGGTACTAAGCTCATACGATCACTTGCACCCAATCATCATCCGAACCGCACGATATACATACTACCACTAACTGCCAATGCTTAAGCACTAATTAGGATCAAAAATGTTAGCTATTTCATTCAGAAGAGACAGAAAGCACACTGCTTGCCACGCCTTTCTTCCACTCATCAGTTTCAGAACAGAGTCTGTCGATCGCGACGGCTCCTAACTCTCTTCGCCTTCGCCTCTTCGCTAACTCAACTACTGGTATTAGATGGTGTCCTGTGTTTTGTGTGTGCCAAAAAGTGTATAAATCGATTAATTGTACATAACTGTGAATAACTAAATAAATAACTAAAACATTGCCAATGACAGCCACCTGATGAAGCTCTTTGACCATCCACAGGAGGAGCAGCCGGCGGTGGAGGCACACGAATCGCACGGCGTTCGTCCATCAATCAGGCCAAGCCGCCGCCGCCAGTTAGACGCAGCTCGTCGGTGACACCCAGTCCCAATGTAGCCTCTGTCGGGGTAAGTCTACCGTCCATCCTTACCTAAGCTAGTCGCGTTAACTAAGCTAGTCGTTAAGCAAGGCCACAACCACAGTCTTTGGTTTCCTCAGAGCTTTTATTCTTTAACTTATGATTTAATTTAATGCAACACAGCAGCAACAGCAACAGCACATGCAGCAGCAGCAGCAGCATAACTACCAACTAAGCAGCTCCAGCGAGCACTTGCCACCACCGCCGGCGTTCATGCTGGACTCCATGCCCAACTCACCGCCGCCAGCTGCCATGCCTAGCTCAGCGCTGAAGGTGTCCGAGACGGTGAGAGCCCTGGCAGCTATGCGCCACCAACCGGCCTCGCCAGTGTCACTTAGACGCATGCAGCAGCAGCAGCAGCAGCAGCAACACCTGCAGCAGCAGCAGCAGCAGCAATATCTGCAGCAGCAGCAGCAACCTCTATTGCAGGTGTGTGTCTAGGCCTGGACCCACCGCCTCCGCCGTCACTCTTAGAACTTTTCTTCTATAATTTTAATTTCTTTTCATTTCAATTTGCATTTGCTTTGCCTTTGCCGCACACACACACCACACACTCGAACCCCTTAAACACACCACAAAGTCCGTGCACAACTCCCCCCTGACCGATGACTTGAGCTATGACGCCTATTATGACTCCTACTTGGACCTGCACGCCTATGCTCAGCAGCAGCAGCAGCAGCAGCAGCAACAGCAGCTGCAAGTGGGCCAGCAGCGCTCTAGCCATCAGCTCCAGCCACAGCATCATCACGGCCAACTGCAGCAGCCACATCAGCCACTGCAGCCGCCTCTTTACCAAGCTCCGCCGCCTGCCGATGCCGTAAGTGACCAGCCAGCAGTGAGCCAGCGTGGCTAACTAACCAAGACTAACAGCGGAAAAGCCGTTAACACCACTGACCCCCGTACCGTCCATAATACAGCTTAGTTGTAATGCCTTAGATGATAGTCTTAGATGATAGTTGCTTTAGTCGTGCTTTGGCTAATCTTTTAATTTGTGCCTCATTTGTTCTCTCCTCTCGTTTCCACTGACACACCACCACGCACCACCACCCACCAGACGTTCCGCACTTCGTCACCAGCCGCGGGCGGAGGAGGCGGAGGCATATACGCCCAGCCCAAGCTGGTCAATAGCATGTCCAGCTTCCGCACCAGCAGCCCCAGTCCAAACGGACACGCTCACGCTCACCCACTGCCGCCGACGCAGCCCAAGGCGAACCCGAATCTAATTGCACAGCTCAATGCACGACTCAACAGCAAGCAGCAGCAGCAGCAGCAACAGCACCAGCCTGCGGTCGAGGGGATCTACGGCAACCAGCAGCAGCAGCAGCAGCAGCCGCCCGGAGGAGGAGGAGGAGAGTCGATCTATATGCGGAGTGGCTTGTCCATGTCGCAGCCGCATCAGCAGCAACACAATGACGGTAAATCAGAGCAAATGCAAATGCAAATGCAGCAGGCACAGCATAGAATTTACGCTAGTTTCGGCACCACAACATCATCATCATCAGCATCATCATCGGCCAACACTCAGCCGTCATCTTCTTTCAATGCATTGCCTCACTTTCCCCTGTCTTCATCCACATCCTCGTTGCTCTCCAAAGTCAGCTCATTCTCGAACTCTTCTCCATCTGCATCCTCGCCACCAATGGCAGCGGCTTCGCATTATCAGCCACCTCAGCCGCCGACTGCATCCTCGTCGGGTGCAGGAGCAGGTTCAGGAGCAGGCGCTAACAATAAAGATTTTGGCATCTACTCAAGTTCGTTTAACAAAAATTCAGCAGCTGCGCCCTCACCGAACATGCGACAGGCCCATCCACATCCACATCAGAATCAGCATCACCAACAACAGCAGCACCAGCAGCAGCACTACACTTGCCCGCCTCCCTTGGAGGATCCCCCACCGCCGCCCATTTACTCCGCCGGCTCTTCGGCCACAATGCCCAAGAAAATGGCCCGACCCCATGTGGGTCAGAATGCGCCCCACCTGAGCGCATATGCAGCAGCCTCGGCGACGGCCACTCTGCCCAAGAACATGGTGCAGCAGCAGCAGCAGCATCAGCAGCAGCGGCTGCATCATCAGCAGCAATACCAACAGCCGACAGGCATGGGCATTGGCAACGGTAACGGCCACGGCCACGGCACTGGTCACGTCAGCAGTCAGCGTCCGCAGTTGCCGCTGCCCCAGCAGAAGTTGCGGGCTGCACAGCAGCAGCATTTGGCCGAACAGCAGCAGTTGCAGCAACAGTTGCAGCAACAGCAGCAGCACCAACGCCAGCCACCCATACCGTCGCGTCACTCGAGTGTGCAGCAAAAGATATTCGTCTCGACGAATCCATTCATACAGACGACGGCCGTCAAGTTTCACTCGCCCTCGGCCTCGCCCACTTGCGGCTCTCCTGTGACTGGATCTGGCTCTGGGTCCTTGGCCAGCATTTACGCCACGACGGCGCGTGGCAGCCATGCCCAGCAGCTGCAGCAGCAGCAGCAGCAACACTATTATCGCGATGTCGTTGCCGGTGGCAATAGCAGCAGCAACAGCAACAGCAACGGCGGCGCTGCCTACTACAGCCACAATGCCCATGGCCACGGCCACGCAAATGCCCATCATGCCCATGCCCATGCCCCGACACATCATCCAAGTAAGAGCGCGAGCTGGACTTGATTCGTTTCGTTTCGGTTTGATTTGATTTTGTTTGGTTTCGTATTTGATTTGATTTGATTTGATTGCAAGGAATATTTTTATGTTTGCTGATTTGCGGTTTCTCCTCGGTTGGAGGAACAAGAGTCCAACATTTTGCCCTAAGTTTCCTTTGGCGCCTGCATGCTGCTTATGTTGTTTTACTTTTGGTATTATTAACCTGACTGCGATTGTGTCAAGTGCGTCTGGAAGTCTGGAATCGATCGATCCATCGATCCGAACGAAGTCAACTTTCTCATTTCAACTTTTCCAATCATCAATCATTGAGCGCCAGAGAAGCACATTCGAGCAGAACTTTGCGACTTTTATTTTGCATTTTCCGTTTAACCATCTTTATAAGAACCGCCCGACAGTACGGGGACACTCATTGATCGATCACCTTTGCTTTCGATTTTCTTTTATGCACCCAAACCGCATATCCATAGACTATGCCACAAGCACAAATATCGAAAAGACTGGCAGCATTCGGGCCAAGACCAAGGCCGAATTCCTCGAGAATCTCAACGCGAAACTGGCCAAGCAGGGAATGTCTGGACGAGCATTTGCCGTGCGAAATCTCATCAACAGCAAGGCCCTGGTAAGTAGCAGCCAACTACATAGCTCTCTCACGATTAGCCAACGTTCTCAATGCTCTGTCATATGGCTGTTAGATGTATCAAAATCCGCAAAAACTATCGCGACCCAGTGCACAATACCGTAGACCACCCACCTATCCCAGCACAACCACCACCACCACCACCACCGGCGACGAGCACCACTGCTAGGTGCTAAGGTATTTAGTTTGTTCCTGTCGTTCTCGTTCTCGTTCGTTTTTGAAGCCTACTAAGCCAGCTGGCAGCTAATACACTCAGTGCCTCTTGTTACCAAAAGCCAACTAACTGCTCTCTATCTCGATCTAACGACAAAAACTCCTCAGGGACTCCTCTCTAATCCCATTTTGAATCAACTCTTTCAGCCGGACCCTCGCATCTGTCACGAGTCGCTGATGGATCAAATCAAGCGCGGAGCCACCTTGAAGCGTAACCAGAAGATCAACGATCGCAGCGCTCCAAAAATACATTAAAAACTAACTAAACCTTAGGTCTGTAAGCGAAGTAGCATATTTATTATCGGAATAATTAACCTATGAAAGGTCATGGAGGACCGAGTTTGGTTTGAAACTGAAAGCTCGTATACACAACATAACCTAAACACATATGATTACGATACAACATATACAATATACGATATTTAACAAGCGAATTAAGCTTAACTCGAACTAATCAATACCAATACCAACCTTTCTTAATATCCTGTATCCCAAAAATGAATGCGAAAGGCTCTCTTTGTTAAGTGAATACGAAAGAAGACGACAGTTGGCTAGCCCTTTTATGTTTATTAATATAACTCGAAACTCGAATTTATGTTTAAAGATATATATTATGTTTATGTATTCACCATATTTATAACTTATCATTTCCTCTGTTTATGTACATACATATGAATATGATTATGATTTGAACAACCAATCGAAACTAATCTGACGCCTAATAAATGGAATTTATCTTACAACTTTTGAGTGATTTTCTTTGTTTATCATATTTTTGTTTCTGATCATCAACTGCAAGTCAATTGGGATAGGTCTAAGCTGAAATTTACAAGTATATGTATACACTATCTATATAGGAATGGAGTTAACGCATTTAAACGATACTTAAGCTCTCACAGTATATCTATACTTTTGATTCGAAGGGGAATCACACAATCGGATCAGCTTTTAAGAAGGAAAACCAATAACTGCCAAGCGGAAGAGGGAATTTTAAACAGATCAGGCTTCCCCAGAACTTTTCGCATCAACGTAGAGTGCTATATGAACATGTTCATATCATAACATTTTCATTGGACTGAATCTTTTATTGTCATTTTAAATGCAACACCGAATAGACTAGATCCAGTTTGTCAATGTAAATTACAAACAATATCATTTGCGTTCATATCAGGTCACCCAACATAGAACAAGGTCGAAGGTTTTATATCCAACTTTATGGCATTTTCATTTTAACTCCGACGATGACATACAATATTCCCTATCCTTAAGATTAACACTTTTAATATCCATACATACTCTTTAACCTAGATGATAGAATTTCTAAATATTTACAAAATATTTTGTATATACGCTTTTTAAGGCTTCACCAATGATCGATCGATGAATATTGGCAAACTCGTAACCAAAAATATGGCAATAACTAAGCTATAAAATTCTATTAGAGTTTAGAATAGACTCCAAAGAATATACATAATTGAGTCTAAACAAATACATATATTTTTTTGGACGATCAATTCTATATACACCACATTATAACAGAGCGTAATCACAAAAGTTAATTACCGTAGCCGTACGTAACAATTATTTACACGTCTAAATGTTAATCTTAAAATGTTTCTGTGTATCCATTACAAAATGAACAAACCAAACCTAAACCGAAGTAACCTAAAACAAATAAAAGTTGTAATGCGTATTTTTGAATTCATTTGCATTTAGACATGAGAAACAATAAAAAATAAATGTAAACGCATTGAATGTAAAACAAGGCTTTTCTTCTTTTATTTCTCTTATGACCTCGACAGTGACTTACAGCGGGTATATGAAGCTCAATCTTGTTTCCGAGCTGATATATGTATAATACAGTCCTAGTAGCAACAGCGGACAGGGAGTGTACATTTTAAAGATATACCCTCTGAAACAAGAAGCGAGCAACGAGCAAGAGGCGCGACAAAATACCTTTGGATTAGAGTTAAAGAACATCCGATATTCAGACTATCGATGGCTTAAAAAAAAAAAATGTATATTTTCAGATCAGATTTTGGTAATTTTCTATTAAAGACGCCCCTTCCAAAAAATTAAAAAAAAAAAAAAAACATGGTGGTGCTCCAACGTACATTTGGGAATAAAAATTATGTTGGGGACGCTCTCTGAACTAATGATGACAGCAATACTCTTTTCTTACCTCATCAAACTGTATGTCCTGTAGTATAAAATTCTCCTCCTTATAACTTGTATACTCAAATGTACGTCTAAATACTGAAAAGTCGTTAATTACTACGTATTTTACGTTGTCAAATTTTTGTTTTATTTATATTTCACGCATAAATGTATTCAAAGTGTGCAAAGTGTCGACATATATAGTACTTACGCCAAGCACAATTTAACAAAAATTTTAAGCTTCACAGTCCACTGTACCGCGACGATCATACAGACAGGCGCTTGGATTTTGTGTATTCATAATTTGTCAGTGTGCGTGTCTGCTACGCATTTCGTATGGGAATTAGGCGAAACTTCAAAGATGGATTGCGCCTAAACTAAGAGCGTCCCCAACATAATTTGTATACCCAAATGTACGTTGAAGCACCCCCTATCTATAGTTTTTTTTTTAATTTTTTGGAAGGGGCGTCTTTAATAGAAAATGACCCAGATTTTTTATATATTGAAGTTCTTATTAATATAACAATCGGTCTACATTTTGTTTACTTAAGCGCGCATCTTCGGTGCGATTTATCTTTCCTGCCTTACTAAAGGCACACGAAGATTCTGGGACGCATATATGTATGTACGTATATTCCTTAGGAATGTCCTCAAAGGCTAGAAAATCATCATTGCTCATCTAAAAGTGCATTTTTTGTTGATCTGTACATATAAATATATACACACCTGATCATATTAATAGGTACACACATCAACTTGGACTTTGAGGTAACAGAAAAAGTTTTCTATATTATTTTAAACTTCAAATTTTGCCTCATTGGTTCTTTAACTATTTGTTTTTAATAAAATAAACTTAATTGTATCATAGGATAATAATATAACAGAAAGGAGATAATTTTTTGTCTTAGATACGTTTTCGGTCTGATCATAATAATAGGTACATTTCATGTGTTGGTGAGAAAAAAAGTTTAATTTCCATTTTGGATTCTTTTTTTAGCTAAATTCGAATTTTCCAACTTAGTATCCAGTGTATCCACCTAAATTTTTGGTCACTACTGCTATTCTTTAGGGCATACTATTAAAAAAAAGCCTGGCAGGCTTCTACTGGTGTCTCATACCACTATTTAGGGACACAATCCCATACTTTTACGTTATTTGAAAAAAAATTATTTGCCAATTTCTTTTTTAAGTCTCCGCACAAGTTTTCTATGGGGTTTAGGTCGGGGGATTGGCCTGGCCACTTCAGAACTTCAACTTTTTGATCCTCGAAAAATTAAGGTAAAAGACTTGATGTGTGCTTAGGATCATTGACTTTTTAAAATACGCAACGGAGTGACATATTTTCCAGAGCATATGATACTATAACTGTTTCCAATATGAATTTGTATTCTTCAGCCGTCATTTTGTTCGTAAATCTGACAAATTGGACCTACGCCGTACCAGGAGAAGCACCTTAGCTGAAAAATTTAAAAAGGCAAAATAGGCAGCGTGCCGATTTTGACTCTAATTAAAAACTTTTTAAATATTTTTGTTTAAATAAATATTTATCGTCACAAAATTTGGTATCAGAAATTTTTGGAGTTGAATGTGCCATCGTCACTTTAATCTCACCTCGTTAAGAGGTGTTTTTGTTTGATTATATTACCACTTCCATGTTTGACTGTTTATTTTGTATACTGTGAATGAAATTGCTTTTCATTAGAGCGTCGAACATTCATTTTCCAATCATTTCCAGTTAAATTTATCTTGTTTTCATCGCTCCATAAAATGTTTCTCGACTTTTTCTTCCCGATGCATCCTTACCA
>VNJO01002816.1:0-148204 GCA_008042535.1 Drosophila tani | reverse complement strand
AATTTACAACGAAAATTAAGGAAATGGACATTGAAGAATTGAATTTAAGAATCGATCCAACACTTATCTTAGTGAAAGTTTTATAAATATTTATTTCCGTTCAAATATAATATATTGTAAGCATTATCTAAGTACTAAGTAAGGCATAGTGTAGCCCTTTCAGCACTTTGTTAAAGTAGCATTATGTAAATATGAATTTCCGCATTTGTGTTTCAATTCCGCTGCATCAAATAGAGATAAATTAAGACAATAAGAAAATTATGATTAAATAGAGAAAAGACTACGGTCACACTACAATTTAAAAATTAGAATAAACACACATTAAAATAAAAGGAGAGAATAAAATCAAAGAAATAAACAGCAATCAAGACAGAAACTACGATAACAATGTAATATATGCGTAGTTGCTGGCTGTTCTTTTTTTTTTCTCCTAATTTTCTTCACTCTTTTCACTCTATTTCCATGTTGTGCTGCTCCCTCTCAATTTTCCCCTTTCACCGTCTCTTTTCCTTTCCACTTTCCTCTCGTCTTTACAGCTTCTGTTGTCCGACTGTTAAGTAACAGTCATTTGAGAAGAGAAAAAAAAAAGAACCTTTTGCATTTTAGGTCAGGTCGCAAAATCTATGCAGCGACTAGTTTTATTTTCTCTGCCTTCTCCTCCGCTGCTCTGTCTCTCTATCTTCGCCTACTTCCCTTCTTCATCTGCTGCTCCTCCTGTGTTTTCTTCTGTCGTCGTAAGCTGGCGGCGTATAATTTTCATGGCAAGTTCATTGAACTTGCGAATATTTTTTATCCGCCGTTTTTTTTTCCAACTACTAGTTTTTTCTGTTGTATTTGATTTTGTTTTTTTTTTTTTTTGTGCTGTTTTTTGTTTTGTTGGCAAGTCCAAGAAATAAGTGGCCAACTAAGAAGAAGAAGAAGCAGGCGAAGAAAAGGAAGCGAGGTAGAAAAGAAATTAGGTTTTTTCTGTTAAGCTTCTAGCATAATAGCAGTTTTAGGTTTGTTTTTTTTTTAGCAGTGACAATACAATTTTTAAACTAACTTGAATTTAATTTTATTTAAGTTTTATTAATTTTAATTTTTATTATATCGGTGATTACCTACTATTATAAATCCTAATAAGCTTTTAAATGGGGAAATATAATTTAATTTTAGTTTTTGTTGCTTAATTAAATTTCGTTTTGATGCAGAAATGGTTTTGCTTTAATTTATTTACAGCTTTTTTAAATAAACCTTACAAATATGGTTTTATTATGGTTTATTGTGTAAGCATTAACTGAGTACTACGAGTATGGCATAGTGTAGCCTCTTTAGCATTTTGTAAAGCATTTAGCATTTTATGTTAAGATTCCACCGAGATTAAATGAAATTAGGATTACACACGGTCACACTGAAAATTATAAAAGAAAACGACACACATTGAAATAATAAGAGAGCGAATAAAATCAAATAAATTAAGAAGAATCCAAACATAAACTACGATAACAATTGGGTTCATTTTCATTGTCACAATTTTCACAGAAATGACTGTTGATTTAAAATCAATTCATACTGCGCCCAAAAGTATGCTTCACCTTAAGAGTGAAGCAGGCTACCAACTATTTTTGGGACCTCAAAAATGGCATTGCATACTTTTGGACACCTTTTCTGCGCACAGTGACTTTGAAGGCACAAAATGAAGGTAAAATGTGTATTTTCCACACATCCTACTATCATTTTAGTGGCCTGACCTGCCACACCTCCTTTATGCTCACATATTCCCTAGGCGTTTTCTCAGCCTCTTAACCCCGGTACCTAGTTTTTTTTCTGCAAAACTTTTCGATTTTCCGCATTTTTTTTTTCATTTTTTTTCTTTGGAGAGTGGCCCCTCGTTTTGGTTTTTAGGACTAACCTTAAAGCGGCTCATTTTCCGCTGTTTTACCACGGGCATCTCGATGGATTCTCTCTTTCTCGTCGTCGTCGCTCTCTCCTCTTTCTTTCTCTCTTTCACTGGTGTTGCTTTTCGTTTTCCTTTGTGCTTTTGCTTTTATGTTTGTTTGTTTTTCGTGTCTTCTATATTTGGTTTAATTTTTTTTTTTGCGTTTCTTTTATCTAATTTTCTGAGCGCTGTTTTGCTAATTTTTTTTCTTCTGTTTATAATGTAGAAAGTTAATTTTGCTGGCTTATTCTATATTTCACACACACTTTAAACATTGCACTGCAAAAAAATTCGCACAAAAAAGTGGAAAGCCAAGTGCATTTTGGTTGCACATCTGTTTCTCTGTCTTTCTAGCGCTCTCTCTGTTTCTCCATCAGTCTCCTTCGCCTTCTCCTTCTCAGTCGCGGCAATGACAACAACAATGAGAGCAACGATAACGATAACGATAACGATGACAACAACAGCGGCGACAGCGACGCAAACCGCGAATGTGCAACGCCAACGGAAACTGAAACGCCATTGAAGTGTGGAAAAACCTTGGCTGGGAAACCGATTTTCCGGCTTCGCTCTATCTCCACTCTTTCGCCTATATCTCCTCCTCCGCCTCCCCCTCTCTCTCTTTTTGTGTGAATTTTTCTGGATTTTTTATGTATTTCTTTCTATGCTTTCCTTCCACGTTTTCAGCAAGTTCTCTCGGCTGGCCTCTGCTGACGCCGACAGAGCACTGCTGCTGCTGCCGCTGCTGCTACTGCTACTGCTGCTTGTTGTCGTTATTCTTTTCCTATGTCTCCTTTTCTCCTACTACTCCTCCTCCTCCTCCTTATCCTCCTCCACCTATTGTTGTTGTTGTTGCGGCGAAATATTGGAGGCAAAAACAAGGACGACAACGAACAACGAAGTCCAACAACGAACCGTTTACAACTGCCGGCGAACGTCGCCAAAAACGCAGCTTCGTCTGCTGCTGCCTGCGCTGTCTACGCCGACAGCGGCGGCGGCAACTGCAAAGTTGACGGTGGCAGCAGCATTCAATGGATGCTGGGGCATGGAGCTATTTTTTTTTTTTTTACTTTATTGTTGTTATTTTCTAAACTTTATTTTAATATTCATGGAAAAATTGTTGTATTTTGTAAACATTTGTTTTATAAATTTCTTTATTTATTTACAGTATTTATTCATTTATTTCTTTATTTATTCTTGTTGTAGTTTTTTTAATTTATCATTACGCATTGATAAACATTTTTTAAAGAACTCAATAATTTCAATTCGATGCCTAAGTGTCAAATTGTTTGGACATTGAACTCCTATTAATGTAACAAGTAGGAAAGCTACAGTCGAGTGTGCCCGACTATGAGATACCCGGTACCCAAAGCATTGTGGGTGAAATTAAATGGCACATGTAGATGAGGGAAAAAAATATTAACAAATGGAAACAAATGTTGGTAGAAACATATTGAACAACAGTCAAAAGAGACAAATGCTGCTAAGAACATGTTAAGCAACACCCAAACAAGACAAATGTTGCTAGGGGCATGTTGAAGAATAGAAGAGGAAGAAGAAGCATATACAGAAACTTTATCGTTCAATAACTTTGATGTTTATTATCAGATTTTACTCAAATTTTCAGAACACGTCCAATTTAGTTTATCTATTTGCTTTATGCCGAAAATTACGACTATAGCTTAAATAACGTGTTTTATGATCTTCGGGGGCGTAAGTGGGCGGGGTCAAATTTTAAAACAAACTTGATCTGCGTGCAACAGATTCCAATGTTGTCACCAAATTTGGTAACTCTAGCTCTTATAGTCTCTAAGATCTGTTGTTTTACACGGACGGACAGACGGACAGACGGACGGACGGACAGACGGACATGGCTAAATCAACTCGGTTGGTGACGCTGGCCAAGAATATATATACTTTATAGGGTCGTAGAGTTCTCCTTCTGCCTGTTACATACATTCTCGGTTGGGACTAACTTATAATACCCTTGTACCCTATGGGTACCGGGTATTATCAATGGGGTTGCTTTATTTACAAATTATACGGAGGCGACACCGACATCGCTACAGATTCTGTAAACATTTCTTGTCTAGGTAAACAAATTTTCGTCTCCATATATGGTTGATTTTGATGGAAAGGACTTAAGCACCTGAAATGTGTTAGATTTTTATTTTCTAACTTATTATATAATTATTTGGATAAGTTACGTATTTGATTTGTTTGTTTTTATATATTCTGCAGCTGTCAATCATATGCAATAAGGTTAAATGGCAACAAATTCGTTTTAGACTAACTCCCATCTTTAACGCTGAATAATAGCTATAATACACCGATTAACCACAAACATTTGAATGTGTGGCAACAAACAAAAAGCCACAAGGAGAAAGAGAGATGGACATACAGATTAAGTGTGTACAGTGGGGTGTTTGATCCAATAAGTGCAGATTAAATTAGGGAAGGGACATTTTTACAACGAGTTGGTATTAAAAGTTTGCAACGTCCATTGCCGCCTACATAAATTATAAAAATTCTATAAAAATGCTATAGAAACTGGAACTTCTACATTTCTAGTTTGCAGCTAGACTCCGTTGGGAGTTCTAACTGAAAGCAATTTATTTGAATACATTTTTGTAACATTAGCTGAAACATTTTGTTAAAATATATTTAATTATTCATAACTTAATTATTTTAATTTATTTTAATTGATTTCTTATTCTTCCATTTTGTTTATTTTTTTTCAGAATTACTAAAGCAAATAATATTCAAACCATCTCTTTATTTATTAAGGTTGCGCTTTTTGCTCCGAAAATAATTGAACGTAAAAAAAAGCGCAAAAAAATGCAAACTTAACATTCCAGAGCAACGGTGCGCCGGCAGAGCAAACATTGGCGACCGACCTACGACCACATTAACATATCGCGGGAGGGAGGGAGAAAACAAGTCAGGCAGAGAGAGAGCGAGAGCAATGAAAAGAGAGCGACCAAGAGCGACGTCGCTGTTGACAGGAGGCCAATTAAATGTTACGCCACATGCGAGATGTGTAATAAGTGCAGAGCGATGTTATGTAGGTACATCCCAGCGGAATCGGTGGATTTATGACTGGGCATCGAAGAAACCCGGGTGTACGAGACCTGTGGATGATGTGGGGACTGGACCTATATTTGGCCAGCAATTCGCATTGGATTGCGTGCCAATTGAGTGAAACAATTTTTAAATGCTTGTACGAGGCGCCCAGAAATCGCAGCCACCTAGAGTTAACAGAGCGAAGAGAAGAGCCCGACTGCCGACTGATACTAACAGCGAAATGTTAATACCATTTAGGAAAAAGTGACGGGCACAGTGGAAAATCAAAAGTATTTCAAAACAAGAAAGGAAGCAAACTTTTTGCGCATTATCATCGTTTTTTTGTGTGTATATATACAATAAAACTTCAAATTTAAATAAAAATTTAAATAATAAAATGGTTACATAGCATAATCTTAGTGTTTTCAAGTAAAAATCGGCCAGAAAACTGAAAAAAACTTAAAATTTTGTATTTTTTAAATTATTATTAAAGGCATTTTTATATTCAAGTTTTCGCATTCAAAATATACGAAATGTTGGCACTTTTTCTACCAAATCCTCTCTTCAATATCTATTAATTTCAACAAAAGTTGTTTATCAAGAAAATATAATGTTATTCATACGAAAACGTGAGGTAAAAACATGACGGAAAAGGTCTGTGTTCGCGATGTGTGTTCGCGAGATTGCCTTTTAATTATTTTAATACTTTTTAATACTTTTAACACTTTTAGTGTGTTAAATTTGGAACGTGAAGTCTTAAATTGAATATTATATTATATTATACTGTTTAATTAAAAAAATAAAATAAAAAATGGATTAATATAATATTTTAGATCCTATTAGGACAAATATAAATTGCGTACTGTTCAGGTCTGGCTACTTTGTTACCTTTTTAATGTTTCCCGCTTAATTTGCTAACTTAGAATACATTGACAATTCAAGGTTCAAATGGGGTCCGAATATTAAAAATGTTTAAGCAGTTAAAAACTGGTCAAATTTATGACAAAAATACTTTAACTGTTTATAGTCAATCACATTAAACCTTAAGAAATATTTGTAAGAAAACTAGTCAAGTATTTTGCTTATTAATTGTTTAAAATCTTGGTATATGGTTATGAATTTAAATATTTGGCTTTCAGTCTGCATTAAATTGTTGAACTTGAGTAGGTAAATCTCCATTGGTTAATCTGTCTTTAATTTTGACTTTAAAAGAAGGTTTTCTTTTCTATGTTAAATAAATTTGCATTTGTTTACGCGCTGTTCTTAAATTTAATTTAATTTAATTTTTTTTGCCATGGCCTTTTTATCATATAAAAATCTGGTTTTCTTTTCGGGGTTAAAGTAAATGTTTACTTGGCGCACCTTTTATATTGGTGGGCGAAATTTTGCTATCGTCGCTCGATTACCATTTCTTCTGCTCCTCTCTCTCTCTCTCTCATTGCTCCCCGAAATTCTTCTGTCGCTGACGTCGTTGCTTATCAGCTGTTCTTTTATTTGTACTTTCATTCCATTACACACGCAAGCACACACACACAGGGAAGAGGGGGACGTGGCAAATCCGAAGAGAATCGAGCCACCCACCCAAAAATATGGTTACAGTGCGCGCCCGAAATCAGCAATCACTTTCAGGCTATAAGTTTAATATGCACCACTGTACACTGAAGCGAGAGCGCACTGTGAAAGCCAGCGAGAAGAGGAGGCGCAAAAAGGTGGCTGCTGGTGGGTAGTGGGAGGCGAAAGGAGAAGGACGAAGAATGGACGGGAATGTACTATGGGCATTTCAGGTGGGTGGTGCAAGTAGGCATGTGGACGAACCCAATCTTTATGTACTTTTATGTACTGCCAGTTCTGTGCATTTATGTATTCACTGTATTGTGTGTGTTACGAGATGTTGATGACAAAATCAACGTTAAGAGGAGAGCAGTGCGTTTGTGGTGGTGGTGCAATTAAGACTTACACGGAAAGAAATACTCGAAAGTCTCTCAGAAATGCGTCTAAATGTAGATTTGCTTACGGACATTTCCGTCAAATGGTCAACCAGGACCGAAAACTAAAATGTTTGTCACCGTGCTATTTTTTGTGTATATTTATAAAGAAACTTCAAATGGTTACATAGCATATCTTAGTGTTTTCATAAAATAATCGTCCTAAAATCGAAAAATAAACAAAATTTTGTCACTTTTAGCTACAAAACATAATGTTTGCACTTTTTCTACCAAATCTCTAGATAAAAATCTCCTAAGAAAAAAATTAGTGGTTTTCCAAGGAAATATTAATATATTGTAAGCATTAACTGAGTACTAAGTATGGCATAGTGTAGCCTTTTAGCATTTTAGTAAAGTAGCATTATGTAAATATGAATTTCCGCATTTGTGTTCCAATTCCGCTGTGGCAAATAGAGATAAATTAAGACATTAAAAAAATTTAGGATTAAGTAGAGAAGACTACGGTCACACTACCATTTTGGAAAATAAGAATAACACATTGAAAATAAAAGGAAGCGATTAAAATCAAAGAAATAAAGAGTAATCAAGACAGAAACTACGATAACAATATTCATAGGCAAACTTAAGGTAAGAAGCTTATTGAAAATTTTGTAGCGTTCGCGATGCACCCTTACAAATCAAAAAAGGCTTGTTAAATATATAAAATAATAGTTATATTTAAAGATAACTCTATACATGAAGAACCACATTATCTAATTGTGGTTTGAAGTCTTTTCTTAGTTAAATCTATTTACTTAAATCTATTTTATCTTTTAATGTAATTTATTAACATTATTAGGGCCACTTTTTAACCCGGACTCCCTGTTCATGTAATGCTGCCATTGGCCGCCGCACAACAGCGATGTTAAGTGTACAATGGGATGCTTTGATGAAAATCTATTTAAATTTTGCAAATTAAATGACAAAATGTCTAATAGCAGTGAGAGTTAGTACATAAGTGTTGCCTTTCGTTTAAGAAGAGGGCGTCTACATCTGGGGGAAAAAACTAAGGAAGAGCATCTGTAGCAAAAAAAAATTTTAAGTATGTTCCGGTTTTTACTCGGAAGAAAATTTAGTAACAGTATCGGATTTGTTTGTAACCAACTAAATTTCCCATTGCTCATTTGAGCATTTGCCGTTGAATTTCCCTTTGGCTCCCCTTTTTTTATCTTTTTTGACAAAACTAGCCACTGTGCGCGGTCTCTGCCGCAGCGCAATGGCTGCGATGAAAGTTCCAAAGTGCAATAACCGTTCGCTATTAACCCTTTGTTAGCCCGCAGTTCCTCCGTTCACCCCGTCAAGCGTTTCGATCTTTGTAAGCAATACACAGAAAAGAAATACTAGATTCACATTTGAGAAACAAAAAATAACAATAATATATACTAAGAAAGCTTAAAACTGAGGCTACCCAGCTTTAAACGATATTTAGTTTTTAGTTTTTATTATTTCATAAAAGTAATATTATAATCATGTTATGCACTTACCCTTACTCCAATAAAACGAGCCTCCAAAAGCTCCTGTTTTCGCGGGTTAAGCGACGTTTGAAATTGATCCATTGCGATAAATTTTTTTCAGATTGTTTTATTAAATTGAGATTTCTCAGTTTTTTATTTTTTCTGCAACTTTGTCTGGCCTTTGAAAACGTTTTTTAAGTTGTTTTATGTTTTTGTTTACTTATTCAACATTTTAATTGTGATTTTGAGATTGATAGCACTTGTCGGCAATAAATGCGACAAGATTTGTCAGAGCCATGACAATTAAATGGGAAATTCATCTGAAAAAATACATAAGAATTCAAAATTCTTCAAATGGTTTTCTTACATTAGTACTCCCTTATATATATATTTCTTTTATACGCACTGTACGGCTAATAAAGTCTTATCGAAAGGCATTTCCTTATCAAAAACTTGGTTTCTTTTTATAGCGCAAACAAAAATTGACCAAAAATAAAACCACACAGCTATTATCAAATCGTGCTGCAATTAAAAATCACCATAAAAAACACAATGGCTTATGGAATATAACTTTAAAGATTTTTGCTAATTTCGAAGGAATGATATTAAGGTAATGACATCTTTTTAAAATTAAAATGCAATAAAAACAATCTGTTCCTAACGATATAATTTCCAATTAATATCACAGATTTATTTCTAGGAGTTATATTTGTAGATTTTGTTCAAGTACTCTATTCTAGACCACATAAAAATAAATATATTTGAAGAAATAAATATATTTGGAGATGGCCACGTAGAGAACTCGCTCAAAGCTTTGGGTTTGATTCTTTTCAGTTCAGTTTTCAATTCTACACTGCGCGCAATAACATGACAGCTTGTACAGAGCAAAGCTAAATAATTGTAAGCTTTAACTGAGTACTATGTATGGCATAGTGTTGCCCTTTTAGCATTTTGTAAAGCATTTAGCATATTATGTTAAGATTCCTCCGAGATTAAATGAAATTAGGATTAAGTAGAAAAAAAAAGACTAGGGTCACACTACAAAATTATAAAAGAAAAACTACACACATTGAAAATAACAAGAGAGCGAATAAAATCAAATAAATAAAGAAGAATCCAGCCATAAACTACGATAACATAATATATATTTGTATCTATTTAAATGATCAATTCCTCTTATTTAATTCAATAATTGGAAAATAAGAAAAACCACAGAACGGAAAAACTGTGCACTTTTTTATTATTTATATAAGCAATTAGGAAGGTGGATTTTAGCTATATTGTATTCTAAATTATTTGATAAAATTTATTAAATAACAACAAATATTACTTTGACTTTAAAAAAAATCCAATTAGACCGCATAAGGGTTAATCTATTCTTGCAAGCAAAACAATTAGACAATCTTAGAAATATACATTTATGCATATGTACATAAGCACATACATCACGTAATTTTAGACTAATATGCTTGTTAATAGAATCAAATAATGGGAAATAATCAAACATATTCTGAAATTAAATTCAATTCAATTCAAAGATCGTCCCTCTTTCAAGCTGAAATTCCCAATAAGTTTATTCGCTTCCATCTTTATTTTTTGGCTGCTGCTGCGCTTTTGAGATCGTCATCTCCGAATTCAATTGGAGTGCGATTTTTTTTTTTTTATTTGTTGGTTCGCTTGCAAACGAGAAGAAAATGCCAATCAAAGAGGAGACTTGATAAAAATTAAGAAGAAGAAACCACCGAGTTGGAAGTACTAACTGGATGTACATATGTATGTACGTGTGCTTGTAATGTACATATGTAATAAATATATTTATAAAGCCACGCCTCTGGGCGCCCCTCTCACACACACACAAGCACACACGCTTATATATATGGATATGTATATAATATATATACACACAGACAAGATCGAACGTCGCGTTTTTTTGCTTTGCACCGGTATTTATTAGCTTTTTACTTTGCTTTTGATTTTACCTTTGCTTTTTCTTCTTTCTTTGCCTTGCATTTATTTCTTTTATATTTTTGTCGTATTGCTTGTGCGTGCGAAGGAGAGCGGCAATCGCCGGTTGAGCAAAAAAAAAAATTTCAAGAAAAGCGATTACTACAACAATAATAACAATACAATAAAAGCACCCACACACACACACGTGCACACACTCACAGGGGCTTTTCACTCGAGTACCGCTGTCTCGCTCACACTCGCCGACTTCGCTTTTTTTCTTTCTTTTTTTTTTTGCAAAAACGCTGCGAGGTTAAGTTTTTTTTTTTTGACTTGCAATTCTGCGAGTTTGAAGGCGTTTTCCGGTATTTTCACAGCCGTAGCGGGCACTCAAAGGTTAAGGGCCTATTTCCATAATCCGTAATTGTGTTTACTTCGGTTTTTCAATGCCGTATTTCCGCATTTTTCTTGTATTTTGTCACAGTAAAAAAATTCACTTTTAGCCACAGCGAAGCCAACACACAAACACTCGTATAGCTTGCAGACACACACACACGCTCGTCAGCACGCGCGCACACATGCAGAAATGTGCTAAAAAATGCGCTCAGCTGGTGTTCGCCAAAATCGCGGTGGCGCCACCTTGCCGGTGCTGTCGCAACCCAAAGTGCGCCTAACAGCACAGGTTTGAATCTGTGTAACATCTTAGTCAAGCTCTCAACCTTTTATCAGGCGCATAGTGCATAAACTGCTTGCAAAATATCGATTGCTTTATCAAACTGCTTGAAGGTATTCGATAAATTGGTCGAAAACTGCTTTCACACACTGGGAGTTCTTAGCAAAGTTGCACACCAACCGGCTCAAAATCACTCCGCAGGCTGTCCGTGCCGATAGTATTGTCGATGTTTTTGCAGCCTTATCCCCCTGGTCACACTGTTTCATACATTTTTCTTATAAAATATTTTAAAACTAATGGGTGTTTATTAAAGATTTGGACGAGATATTTTTTAAACATTTAATATTATTAATAATTTGAGATATTTATAGGAAATATATATAAATTTAATTTAAATATTTTAACGGCTTGTTTTCAAATTGAATATTACAAAAATTAAATTTAAGATATAAAAACATAACAGAAAAAATTTTAAACAAGACTTGTGTGGAGTATATAGAGGCGATATTATCGTGATAGTTTTTAAACCATCGATGGTGCCAGCTGAATCTGAACTATCGATAGTACCATCGATGTTTTGACATCTCTATTTTCGCTTCCTCGTCGTTAATTAGTTAGTGTACCCAGAAAATATCAAAATAAATACTGCACACGATTTTTGTATCGCTTAAAAGTTTTGCCAGCTGATGTTGGCGCATTCCGTAAACCCGCCTTTAAGATACTAATAACTGGTATTCCACCGATATTTTTTCGCTTTGCAACGTTCCACGTCATAATTAGATATTCTTATTTTAATTATTTGAATTTATCAGATTATTTTGAATTTGGGGGAAGACTGGATTTTTTAGGGGGATATTTTTAGGGTCGATATGACTATTTGAGATTTTTTAGGGGGAAAGCAAAATTGGTAACATCTGGTAACACTATTATTAGTTGCGGCGGCGAGAAAAGAGAACCATATCGACTCTGAGATTTTTTAGGGATAAAACACAATTTTCATCTGGCAACACTGATATTAGTTGCGGCGGCGAAAAATCGAGAAAAGAGAACAGTCAAAACTTTTTCCCCAAACATTTAGTACCGTTGTGTAGCTCGCGCGTGGCTTTTTTGTTAAGTGCATAAAGTGCAACATTTGACCAGGGAAGGAAAACAAAGCACGGAATAAATCGGAAGCAGCAACACAAAGCGAACACGCAAAAAACCGAAGTACGCCAAAAGAGAAGCATTTACAACAAAAACGAGTGATTACGCATATTCCTCATTTTTTTTGCAGTGCACAAACATACATATAACACAAGTAATTGATGGGAGTATGGAAATTTCTTGGTTTTTCCTATGGGGATCTATGTTTTCTTCGTTTTGTTTAATAAACAAAAACTAAAAGCCGCCAAAAGGCGCCGCTGCCGGCGTCGCAGTCGTCGTCAAAGAAAGTGCGCCAGCCTTTGTATGTGTGTGTGTTCATTTGTGTGTGTGTGTGAAGCAAAAGGCGAAAAAAAACCAAGCCCAAAATGTATAACGGAATGTGCATGGCAAAAGTGAAATTTCTCTTTCTTTTTGTGTTTTGTTTAGTTTTTTTTTTGTAGCTTGCCTTGTTAAGTATTTAAATCAAAACTAAATAAAAATCAGGCTAATTGTTCATTCAGCAAAATAAAGAAACGAGCAGCCAGACGCAGAAAGAGAGAAGAAGGGAGGGAGAGAAGGAGAAAGAAGGAGAGGCGTTGAGAGCCTTTTATCAACGGCTATCAGCGGAAATATATGTTTTTCGCCGCACCCCGCTTGACCTTATTCTCTCTTCCCCTCCCTCTCTCGTTCTTTACGTTCCTCCCTCTTTATCTTTATCACTCTCTTTGTGTGGGGTGTGCAAGGTGCAGTCGACGTCAACGTCGCTGCCCGCATTTTGCGCGTTGACTCATACGCACACGCACACACGCACACGCACTCCCCCATCTCCCTTTTCAATCCCAATTCCCCCTTTGCCAACAGTTCGTCTTCACATTCGTTAACTCCGCTCTAAATACGATTTGCCGTATTCTGCGGTATTTTTCTCAATTGAAATACCGCATTTATTATTTTGGGTTTTGTTTTTGAAAAAATAAAAATAATTAAGTTTCCCCCCGGCGGAAACAAAATAAATTGAGTCTTAGCAACTGTATTTAACAATTTCTGCCTATACCCTTTTGCAAAAGTTTATATCAATAAGCATCGTATTTTTAACCGTATTTTATACTAGCTATTTCGGGCGATTGACAATATTTTTTTGGAAATTTTTCTTTTGGGATTTTATGGGCAAAAGAATGTAAACATTCTACCAGAATGTAGAAAAATGTGTCAGTTGAATTTACCCTTTTGCAATAGAAAATATCAATAGGCATCGTATTTTTCACCGTATTTTATACTAGCTATTTCGGGCGATTGACAATATTTTTGGAAATTTTTCTTATGAGATTTTATGGGCAATAGAATGTAAACATTCTACCAGAATGTAGAAAATTGTGTCAGTTGAATTTACCCTTTTGCAATAGAAAATATCAAAATAATAACAAAAAAAAAAAACACAAAATCAGTGGCCGTTCGGCGAAGGCATCAAAGTGGATTTCAAATTCTGAGTGAGGGGTAAGGACAACGGGATGAGTATGAAAATAATTGCGGATCGAAATCGAAACTTACTGAAGTTGGCCAGCACTGGGCCAAGAGTCGGTGGGTCAGAAGCAGTGTTCCATGGTTCGGGTAGTTCCAAAGGGTTCCGCAGTATATCGATTATTTGGACCACCAACACCACAATTGACAATACCAGCGGAAAAAAATAAATATACCAGCTATTATAACGCCCATTGAAATCCACACTGTACTTAAACTTGGAAGAACCCACCCGGATGGTGGTGTAACTGAATCAAGGATCACCTCTCCATCCATTTGTGTACCTCGCGTTAAGAGTACGACTCCCTTCTTATTGAATCTTACGGCCTCGACATTTCCCGGCAAGTTTTCATAGAAGCCCATCTGCGGCATTTCCTCCTCCAGAGTGTTCAAGTTCAACGATTGAATATATTTGTAAAGCTCTATGGGATCTTCGATCAGGTCATATTTGTTAATCGCCATTTTTAAGAAAAATAAATTTGAAATATATATATATATATATATATATACACCTCTGACATGCCAAATCCCAGTGATCCCAGCAGAGAACGAGAGTCCTTCCCCATTAAATACTTTGTTCTTTCGTTCCCTATGTTAGGGAGTTTACCGTTTTCATGTTATGCTTCCACGTTATTATTGTTACTATGGTTAATCCCTACATTTTATAACCATTAATTTGGTTGATCAATGTAAAAATAAAATATGTGTGTTATTCCAAAACACACTCAGTCAAAAAAAAAAAAAAAAAAATAGAAAATATCAATAAGCATCGTTTTGTTAACCGTATTTTATACTAGCTATTTCGGACAATTGACAATATTTTTGGAAATTTTTCCTTTGAGATTTTATGGGCAATAGAATGTAAACATTCTACCAGAATGTAGAAAAATGTGTCAGTTGAATTTAGCTATAAAACACATTTAAGATGTATGCAAATTTCATATTAAAATCCACGTATAATCCATTCTCAGAAATGTTATTTGTTTATCTTTTTGTGAAATGGTGTTTTATGGAATTAGGTTTTTTTGTTTTAATTTTTTTTTATGAGATTCTTTCACATTTCTTTTGAAGCGCCTTGTGACCCGTTTTTTTCTCTCTCTCTCTGTCGCAGCTCTACGAACGTGCCAATTTTTAGATTCTGTTGCTAATCGCCATCCGACTTTGACATAAGCGTTAGATCATCATGAGATCGTGATGATGATTCCCGCCAACTTTAACCGTAACTGGATGCGCGAGTTCATCTTTTTTCATTACGGTTTTCATTGCAAATTGAAAATAAAAAAAGAACGAAAAAAAAGTCCGAACGTGACGCAGAAAAATAGTTTGAGAAGAAAAATTGTTTGAATTCATGCTTTACAGTTTTTAATTAAGGCTTACCTCCTCCTCTTTCCCCAAGTTCAAGTTCAATTTGTATTGTTCTTGTGTTAATTTAATATAATATCTGACTCATACAGTTGGCGTAGAACTCCTTAAACAATTGGCTTTTTTTTGTGTGTGTGTGACACACACCATATTTCTATGCCTTTCCCCGACATTTGCCAATTATTATTGTTTTGTTTGTTTGGTTACCAAGGGGCGTCGAAAGCTTTCCGCAATAAACAGAAAATGGAGAATTATGCTAAATTACGCGTTCTGATTCTGAATGATTAAACGGTTGACTTATTGATAAAAAAAAAATATACAAAAAGGGGGGCTATACCAATACCAATATTATTATTATTATTATTAGTATAGTAACATATTACAACTTATTTCTCTATTAAACATTATTTATTATTTTTAATGTTTGAAAAATACATTTTTATCAACTAAAATCTTTTAAATATTCTTTAGAATTATTAGAAAAATTAAAGTTTCAAACAAGTTGTACAGGAAAAATAATGATTTCGCAAAAGGCAGTTTTGTTTTAAAATCCGACACACTATGAGCATATAATTTGGACTACGTTTGAACTTATCTTCTGTTTCGTCTGACCTTTTTCTAATACAATTTCTTGTCTTTCTTATCCGCTTCTTAAAATTCGCCGGCAGGTGGGAATAGATTAAGGTAGAAAAAGAAAAAAATAAAGAAGAATATAACAACGGAATGGAATACTGACTCATGATCTTCACGACTGCAGTGACACAGTTTTTATAATTTTTTCGTACGTCGCGGCGTTTTCTCATCTTTTGTTCAGTCGCTAACTTGGCCCGCAGGCAGAAGATAGCGCAACTTGGCAACTTAGCCCAATTTATAGCCATCAAGCTGTGATTTGCTCTAATTTCACTCCTAATGGGAGTTCGTCAAGGGAGAGAGAGATACGAATCGGAGAAATGTGTTCGTTCTTCTCTATTATATCCGCATACAAAGTTTATTTTATTCTTTTTCTGATGATGGCGGCCTAATGCTGGGTTGATGTGCACTTAATTTACTATTGTTGCTGTGCTTGGAACGGAAGGGGTCCCCATATAATGTGATTTACTAAATTATAGTTCATTGTGATGAAAACATGTTTAATGCCAGATTAATGAGGACTTTATGTTGACTGAATTTTGCAGTCAAATGTCTTTGGACTTTGATTAAAGCTGGTCTTAAGAATTATTCGTCGATTTGGTTATTATTTAATCTTTAAGGGAGGACATTTTGATCTTGTGGGAATGTTATAATGTTATATTTACTAAATTATGTAGGTATTTCTATTGTAACCAAAACTGTAACCAAAGCCCGATCTTTGGCAATTGAATTTCGATACTCGCGCACAACTTCACATACATAATTCCCGACTGAATGAGCAGGGTTTGTTACATCATCGTGTCAGCATCTCCAAAGTTCTCTGACATTCCTCAACCATATACAGGTTTTTCGTTGTTTTGTTTTGGTTGGTTCGGATTCTCAGGCTTTTCTCCACGGTCTTTGTTGCTGTTTTATCGCATTTGGAGGATCTTTTATAAGAGTTGGCTATATGCCTAGGTTTTAATTATGCTCTCTTCGCTTCAGAAAACACTTCCCACGCATTGTTCCGTATATGTACCTAGTTTTTTGTATATCTCGGGGTGTGAATTAACTTATTTCTCTCTTTCGTATCTCCAAAGGCAGATCAAACGTGTTCGTCCAAATAAGAAGATAAGACGCAGCAGCTTTAAGCTTGACAAGTTTACCCGCCTTTCGCCTTGAACTTGTGTGCTGCAAAGAAAGAAAGTTGTAACAACAAGAAATGTACAAAACAATTGAACAAGTTCCTCCACACCTTATCATAGTTGAAGAAAAAACGACAGAAAACTGCGGAAGAAGTGCGAGAAGGGGCTTGGAAAAATCTCTCTCCGGTACAATTGTTGATTTGCAAATGTGTGAATAGTTCAAAGCCACAGGGCCGCAGAAACAATTAAAAAATACATTATACTGAGAAAAGAAAGCGAGAATTCCATTTCCATTTTTTTATTTATTTAAATATTATGCTTAAAAAATTGTATACTTTTTATTGCAAAATCCTCGATTGATTAAATGTATTTTTATATCAAAACTATATTAAAACAAATTAGAAACAGGGACTCGAAAAAGCGCCTCCCTGGTTAAAATCATTTGAGGCGGCTCTGATAGATAACATTATTGTGTAAATACTTCCATGTTTATTATCCAATTGTGGGCGAATTTTATCTATAAGAATTTTGACACCAAAATAAATGAATAATATTTCACACTATTGAGGTTTCTGTGTAGTGTAGCAACTTGACATTGAAAGCGTCGCACGCGACTGCGCAGCCGTGTTGTCTAAATGCAAATTCACAAAATGTTTATTTGTGACTCAGCATTAATTAGTCGTTTAATTGTTTTCGTTGTCAATTGCTACGAGAATGTATAATGTATAGGTAGTAAAATGATTGGAATTCACTTCAAAGCGTTGTGTACTTTTTTAAATATGATTACAAATCAATTTAAATAATAGCTGCGATAATAGTCATCCTTATTCCACTTTTGTATTTGGAATAGAATATGGCTCTCGACGTTACAATCCTTAAGTTAATGCCTTTATCGGAAAAGTCCATTGAACCGATCATGAGCGGAGAAATCTCTCCATTAAACTAAGAAAAGTTCACTTGGAGAGATGCTTTCTGTGCGATTAAGGCACTCTACTCCCTCTCCATCTTTTTCTTACTCTCTTTTTCTTTGGCCACCGCTATCTGTCTTTCAAGCATTCAGACCTGCATTTAATGATGAATAAAAAACAGTGGAACAACTGATTGAAATGCTAAATTCCCACACAAAGTCAAGGAAGTTGATGGCAAGTCGCGAACAAGTCACGTTCGATACAGCTGGAATGAATAATTCTTTATGAAACTATAATAGTTTTTATTTGAAGTCAAAATATGAATCTTTGGGTTCCTCCATCACTAGTTTTCATTTTAGACTGATGCTAGAACCAATTAAAAATGTTGGCACTATAAAATCTACGATTTACCTGAATAAAAACCTCTGTTCATTGAATAAAAAACACTCGTGTTTAGTCTTAAGGGCCGTTCACTATATTTTCCATCTTCTTCCCTCACATATGTCGGTTTATTGAACTTAATCTTGTACGGAAGTTTTACCGAATCACGCCTCTTCACTTTGGAGAATTCTAAAGAACATAAAAAGAGAGAATAAAAATAAAGTTTAAGAAGCAGCAGAGAGGCGACAAGAAATCGCGCACTGCACTTGCTTTTCCCTTTGTATTGCAAATTGTGCAAATGGCGCAGCGCAAAATAAATAAAAAAAAAAAAAGGGAGGCGGGAAGCGCGGCAAAGAAAATTGTGTAAAAACTTGGCAAAGAGAAAAACGAGCAGAAAATAAAACACACTCACACTCACACTCAAATGGCACCCGGACAAAAAGGAGGCGTGGCATTTGAAAGGGATTTTTGCATTTCAATTGCTCAATTACGCGCTCGGAATTTCGTTGATCTGTTTCAGTTTCGAAGGAATTTTCGCCATAAAGTAGTTCCAGTAATTAGCATAAACTTATAGGATAGTCTTATAAACATTTTCCAAACTATGCATGTACCTGGGCCGGTGCTCTTGTTTGTGGTTTTCATTTATATGTACACAAAAAAATAAAATAACAATAAACCAAAATTTATAAAAAAGTTAAAGCTTAACAAGCATTTTACAAAAGAAAACAAATTATTAATTACTTAAAACTTCAGCTACCAGAATAAATAATATTAAGGCTTATATAAATTATATTTTATAAATAAATATTTTTCCGTAATATACACATGTTTTTAAAGGAAACATTTTCAATAAAATAATAAATAGCATTGTTCAAGTGGCTGCTGATTTTTTCTTTGTGTGATAACTGTAACATTGTTAACCACAAAATCGCCTCAAGGTTATAGCCAACAAACCACAACACACGGGGGCAGTCAAGCAATAACAATAACAATAACAACGGCAACGAGGCCTAAAGTAAACTGAAATAAACTAAAAATAAGTTCATTAATTTAACAGTTAGGCTTGGAATGAAACTAACAAAACAAAAACGCGAAGCCAAAAGAAGATACAGCAAAGTAAACATGGAACTCTGACACGAATTTTACTACGAATCGCACGCAACACGCATCCGAAAGATGGAAAACTGTCTGCCAACAATGGGTTAATGGCGGCGGTGGTGGGTGGTGATCAGAGAGGGTAGCGGTGGGTTGTGGGGATTGCCAAATGGAAGATATGTATGTATGTATATTTCCCTGGGAAATATATAAACATAAACAAATCGATACCTAGCCAAAAAGTCCCTCTGCTAAATGTGTATGTGTTTGATCTTCATAAAAACTGACTGAATTTTATGTTATTTGGAATATTTGTTAGACAAACTCCAGTTTGTGAATACGGGTGTCTTTCTTATAACGTAAACATTACAGTTCGAACTAAATAAATAACGAACTAAATAAATAAAGAACTAAATAATAAATAAATAAATAAAAGTATATCTTTCGTAGATTACCTCTGTCTCGCTCCCTCTGTCACGCTTTGCCTTCAATACACAAGCCAAGGAGCAAAAAGAGCTTAAAGTTCCGTTCAGTAGCAAACGAGAGATAAAAATACGCTCTCAGGAGTACAAAAACAAAATCTACACATCGTCGAGCACAAGCACAAAGTGTTAAGGACGACTTTAAGTTTTTGCTTTGCATATTCCCCAAGGGTGATGATCTTAAGGGTGTTTTTTGCTAATGGGCTCCAAGCTTAACATACGTTGCCCAACCCTGCTTTCAATATTACCACTCTTGTAAGACGCTTTTAACATTAACAGCTTCGTTAACCCCATTAAACTAGAAACAATCGAAATAAAATATATTTATTACCTCAACCTGAAACCTCCAAACTAAAAAATGTCTCACTCTGATATGCCCCTCAGGTGTCATTAGCAAAACCTCCCCACTAAAGGCATAATGCCATAATACGAACGCGCAGAGGCGAAGGAAATTAAGGCAATGCCAAAGGCCAAAAAAACACGGCGACAAAGAGAAAAAGAGCGAAGGAAATGGAAAGAAAAGGGGGAACTGGATGGCCTGTGGGAACTGGTAATAGCGGTAAACTCGTAGACTTTCGTGCACTTTAAGCATTAAACCTAAACTCTTGTGGAGTTGCACATGCCACATATCACGCTTGGATAACCACCCACAAAAAGCGAGAAGCAGAGAAAACCGTATAATTACAGGGCGTCCTCCATACGTTGAACTAAGACAAATTAAGGGTATTTTATGTTTATATTGAGTAAAAGACGATATTGTACTTAAGTTGCGTAATTCTTGAGAGCACTCTAGCGTCGATTCCTATTCTAATTATCTCTAAACAAAGACAAGGAGCTGTAAACATTAAAAAATCTTTTCAAAAAGGGAGACTCTATAGCAGAGTGTTCACTGCCAAGCTTAACCATGGCTGAAGATCACGAAAAGGCTCGGGAAATTAAGCCCCATAAGGAGAAGCAGCCACAAAGTGACGTCACTGGCAAACCACCACCGAAAAATAGACTAAAAACGGGGGAAACACACAGTAAAGAAAAATATCAAAGGGGGAAAAAGTAAAAAGGAAAATACGAAAAGGTAAAATCAAATCAGCGAGCCAAAGGCGAAACCATGAATGAGTAATAAACAAATCGGACACCCAACGGAGCCCAGAAACATATATACCTAAAAGAATATATAGAGGAAATTTTGTGTGAAAAAAAAAAACGAAGATTGCTAAAAACTTCATAAATTCTCGATCGCCGATTTTGCTTTTGGGGTCTGTTCAAAATCACTTGAGACCAAATAAATATCGACCAAACTGTTATTTAGCTTGGCTCCCGTTTCGATTATTCAAATTAAATTATTAGCCATGGCAAAAAGTTCACTCAAAGTGTATCATTCGAAAGGGTAGTTTATATACTTTAGGCCATAACGAAACATTGTTGGGCCATCAAAGTGATTGGTGTTTGTGAAGAGGTGAAAGGGGATTTAAGTTAAAGGCAAATTAAAGAAGAGAAGAATAATATTTTGCACTATCCAATTGTTTTTACAATATAGCAGGGTATTATATTTATGACCAGAAAGGATGCATTTCTGTCCCTTTTTGTTCTGTTAAATCATAAACATAATGATCAGCATCACCAGACAAGTTGATCTAGCCAAGTCTTTCTGTTTCTAACCAAGTTAGTCTCTCAGTTTTTGAGCTATCTGGCTGCCACTTTCAGACTTAATTGCCGGAATCAGAAGACTATATATTATCGTGTTGTTGTTATGCCTTAACAATTTAGAAAATAAATAATATAGAAAATTTTGAAATACTACTTATGAAATGTATATTAACAACGAATTTCTTTGATGTATTATAAGACAAATGCCTAGTTTTAAAGGCTTCAGGGAATTGAACGAAAATTACCGGCAAACGTTTGAAATAAAATCTATAAGAAGTACAAGTTTCTGACAATGACAAATAGGCTTACACAAAGAAAAAACAAAAATAACACAATAACATATACATAAATAAATATAAATAGTACTTTTATTGATTGGTTAAATTTTAATTGACTTATTATTACCCTGAACCTTTCATAAGCGTTTATGAACTTATGTAGGTACAGTAAAGATGATTTCTTGGCTTTTGTGTCCATCAAAAAATGTATTAAAATATTTAATTAATGACGAAAAAGAAAGAGAATACTACTCTTAATTTTGGCACACCAAATAGGGAACACGAAAGTCAGTTTTTGTTCAGAAACTCAACCAAGAACTTTGGCTAATTTATGCACAATGGCGGGTGGCGGATGGCGGGTTGCGGCTGGTGGGTGGTTTCTGGGGGCAGGTACCTAGGATAAACAACTAGATAAAATGACGTAATTGCGCGTGAAACACATCTTAGTTGTTTTTATTCTTTTCTGACAGTGTTTCCGCAAACAAATCGAGTTGGAAATTTTTGGAAAGCTCAATTTCGGTCGCTTTTGACTTTCCATATAGTATATATACACACAAATATCTGCGGGTACTCGATTGTATTTAGTTCTTTTTCTTTCTTTTCGCCTGTTCTATTTTTCGCCAGCCTTAATTAGGGGGAAATTATTTTTTATGCGGCCAGCGATTTGAATTGTACCGAAGCGATAAAAACTAAAAATTCAGTTCTGCTTTGTTTGCCTTTTTTTTTATTATAACAATTAAATTGGTTTTTACGATTTTGGCTTAGGAGCCACCAGTATATATGCATATTTCTATCCTTGGCCCACAGGCCAATGGGAATTTCTGCATATAATCTGATCTGAGAAATCATTTAAAAAAAGAAAGAAAATGTTTAAGCTAAATTTGCAAAGTAAAATTGCTTAAAGTAGATCAAGTCAAGGGAAATTACAAATTACTAACTCGAATTTGTTGTTTTCTTTGGCTGTTTGTATTTAGCGGTTCACGCGACTTTGCGGATTCCCAATTAGTTTTTCAAAAACCGGTAACCGCTGGGGCTATGGGAGCCATATCTCGTTTAACCCGATGGTTAACTTCCAATCAACTTTTTCGCGAAATTTACTGCGAATAAAAGAGCTTATGAATCGGAACGACGGAAGAAAAAAATGCCTTATAGCTAGAAGCTAGTATTTTCGATTTTTTATGGTACTTAATGCCACATTCCTCTGTTTTAGAATCATATAGTCTTGGCCTGGTTTTTAAAACTATGCTGCGGTTAAAGTAGGTCGCGAAAGCAGTAAATATGGTTCTTCAAGTATTACAGCTACACCTAGGATAATTTTTTTGATGATAAAAAAATAATTATAAGAATATAGAGTTAATATTCAATAAAGTTAAGCCACGAAAAAGATAATTGTATTTTGGATTTTACTTTATTTTAAAAGGAATTCCCCACCGCAACATTTTCTACTCCACCTGGTTTTTCCACTATTTTTTGCCGGTTGTTAAGCTCGCACAACGTTGCGTATGAGTAATATATGCCTTATGAACAAGTTGGGTGCCATTATTTCCAGGTGTTGTTGTTTCTGTTAACGCTAAACCGCCTTGACAATTCAATTGACTGAAAGCTGGGTGTGGGAAGTGCTTTTTTAGCCCGCTTTCCCGCGTACGAGTTACGTCGATTACTCATACGCAGTGTGGCCAAAGTAGCTGGCTGACGACTTGTTGCCTCTGGTCGCGCCGCGCCGCTGCCCGATTTACATTGAATGTTCTGCCACTGCGGCTTCAGACAGCGTCAAATTGAAAGACAGGCGGCAAAAGTTTAAAATAAGAGAAAGGAAACAAACACAAAAGTGGGGGAGTTTCGCCTTTTGTTTATAGTGGAATGAATTTCACAAGTTTTTTCACAACGATTTCCAACGGAACCAATTTGGTTTGTATAAAACGGTCTGTCCAAAGTCTAGACAATGTTTCTTCAATTCCAAAAATATATATTTTCAAATATTGAAATCCTTGCTGACTCAATCAAGGCGTGAATATTGGGCCAAAACCTACAAGTTTTTGTCTTTTAGTATACAATTGTTTTTGATCTCGATAGGAGCGTTTTCTGTACTTTTTAGCTGGTTGTCACCTCCCCAATAACAGCCCTTTTTAATGCGGTGTGTCGCTGAATTCCGACTTGGGAATTTTAGGTGCAAGGAAGGTGTTTTATTTACTCTAATTTTTAATTTTCACTCGACACTAGGCCCATAATATTTATTCTTGATAATTTAATGCACAAAGCTTTGGGTACCGGGTATCTCTCAGTCAACCCTTCTCCACCGTTGCTTTCTTACTTGCTTAAATATCTACGTATGCTTGTATTTCGAGCAATAAACATTGCAATTTAATTCGCAGCGTTTCTAATGCTGGTGGTTAATGTGGTGACAGCACATGCTGTATTATTTTGCAGGGTCTTTGGTCACATGTATCCAATTTAGTGGTTATTTTAGGTAATTTAAATACTCGAGTAACCTTGCGTCAGTACGTCAGTACGTAGATTGCTAACGAAGCTAGGAAAATGGCCTAAGAAATGGCTCGAATCAATGCCTTGAATGCTCTAACTCTGCTGAAATTGGCCGACAGCCAGATGGCCACGTGTCCCTTTTCCATCTGGCCCGTACACAATGCGTTGTTTTCAATGCCTCAATTTAAGGCAATCGATGGTGCAGGCAGGCAGAGGGAATATGGTCACAAAAAGCTAATTGCAAACAGCAACAAAGGGGCCTCAATAGTCATTTTGGCCCGGCGCGGCGGCCTGCATTATGCTGCTATATCGCAGCGGGTCTTTATGTTGATGTTTTTTTTTTTTTGTATTGCTGTTGCCTGTGTTGCCCTCTTTGGCATGTGTAAATAGTTCATTGAACTTTTCATTTTATGCTTCATTTGCGACACGAACAAAGCAAGAAAAAAAGCAAACACAATAAACACAAGCCAGAAAAGGCATAGCTCAACAATTTGACCGAAGATGGAAATACTCTGGGAATAACTTACATCAACTTGGGTTGACTTTAAATATACATTAAACTCAGGAAGTGAATTATTTATTATCCTTAAAAAAAAACCTACATTTTTATCCTTAGTGAGGAATGCAATATACTTTACAAAATTATACAGTTTTTACAGAAGAAAATTGCACGCTTAGAAGTACAAAAACAAAACCTACCCATTGTAGAGGGCAAGGACCGTTATAAGGAGTTGCAAAAACAAAATACACAGAAATTCGCATATTATCAGGCTCCAAGCTAAGCATTCGGTGCCCGTCCCTGATCCAAAATAATAAGGATTTAGGGCAAATCTTTACAGAAGCTTTTTTAAGTAAAAAACAAAAAGTAAACCATTATTTCTTTTATAATAAATGTTGCTTTAAATTCATTAATTAATGATTTTCTGTCAGTTACAAGAGATTTATGCTCCCAGGGTTTTTTCTCTCTTTATAATATTATTTTTGTAATATTATAGTATTTTGAAAATGGAAAAGAAGTACCTGTTGTGCCAACATTGAAAGGGTAAATGGTACAAAAACAATGGCAAAACATTTACAGCTTTTCTGCCTCGCATTGGCTACGTAACGTGAGGAAAAGCCCCGATAAAAGCAATCGGCAAACCCGTGAGCTGTGAGCTGTGAGCCGACTGCCAAGTTGACAGCTGCTATCTTTTTTGGGGTACGATCATGGCTTGGGCCTTGCCTTATGCGAAATGTTGTGCATAAATATCAATTGTTTTTTATATTTATCTATTCGCTAACGGACCAAACAGGAAGCCCCCCGAATTTACACATTTGTTTAATTTTTCTCTGTACATTCTCTGTGGTGTTCTTTGCAGTCGACAGACCGAGTGAGCGAGTGATCGAGTGAGCGCGCAGAGCCAGATCCCGCCATCATCATGAGCAAGAAGCCGACAGCCGGACCGGCGCTCCATAAGGTCATCATGGTGGGCAGCGGCGGCGTGGGAAAGTCCGCCCTCACATTGCAGTTCATGTACGATGAGTTCGTCGAGGACTATGAGCCCACCAAGGCCGATAGCTATAGGAAAAAGGTGCGTAATAGTTGATGGAAAGATCATGAATCATCTGTGCATCAATCGGAATTCCTGGAAGATCCTTGAATGATTCCAAATAAAATTAATTTTGTATATTATAAATGTGTTTATTAATTGTTTGAATCAGATGGGGAAAGATTTAATGTGCACGTAATTTCGATTACTTACAGGTTGTGCTAGATGGCGAGGAAGTACAAATAGATATATTGGATACGGCCGGTCAGGAGGACTATGCCGCCATCAGAGATAATTATTTTCGCAGCGGCGAGGGATTCCTCTGTGTCTTCTCCATCACAGACGATGAAAGCTTCCAGGCTACCCAGGAATTCAGGTGAGTGTGTCAAGCGGTGGCTCCTCCCCGTCTCTCTCTATCTCTGTGTGTTGCCCCCGGGTTTTCCTTGTACATTTCCCCACTCTCAACAGCTTTTTGAGGGCTCTCTCATGTCTCCGGTTTGTTTGTCTGCAAAGCTGACAAGTGTCGCGGTTTCTTTCTCGCCCGCAAGCTTTATTTTATTCCATATTCTCTTTTTTAAAATGTTGTTGGCTTTGCTAATTAGTCTACACAAGTCTGAAGGTTGGCTTTTTGGCACAAGTAGGTGTAATAAATCCTTATTTATGTTTGGCGAGGCTTGAGCCAGCCGAGTTTAATTGTTTCAAAATTTTACAGAGGGCTCTAGCATTTAATTTCATTCATTACAAGTTTTTATTTATTTATTTATTTATGTTTCTTGCTGGGGAAATTATGTAAATATAAATATTTAAAGTAAAGTGACTGAAACGTACGTACAAGTTCACTGCAAGTCTTTATTTCATTCACGGAACTTAATTCCAATTACTGACCAATTGTTTTTAGCTTACTCTCACTCTCTCTCTTTAGGGTAATCATTTTATTATAGCCATAGGCGTGACCACCCTCCACCCTCTTTTCCTTAATCATTTTAAATGTCCTTTTTCATTGGCACCACCTCCTTGGACAGACCCTTTTTCATTGACCTAATTGAGTTGGACAAACAAAACGAAACGAACCAACGGAACGCGTTAATGGAAACTCACAGGGCTGCACACGCAGATAAATTGGAATTGGAAAATTGCTATTCGAAAGGGGTGCGTGCGTGGACACATCTAGATGGGGTGGACAAGCGTAATGCGTATGTGTATTCCCTCGATTGTGTGTGTGTCCACATAGAGATACTTCACCTGTTTGTTGACTCGATCCCAAGTGGAGTGACACACGCACTGAGTCACCTCCTTGATAAGCGCATATCTGTAAGCCCTTTTCCGGAATTTGTTTTTTTTTTTGCATTTGTCAAAGCTTTTTGCATTTGCCAATTACCGATTATTTTGGAGTCGAAACAGGCTGATCGTGTGATCGCGTTTAAAGAGATAACCAATTAACTATATAATATTTAAAAGATAACACGTAATCAATCCATTTCTAATTGAAGCAGATAGCACAACATAGTATTTGCTGTTGCATTATCATTAGGTATTTGTATGTTCTTTTATCGATGAATAGAAATGGCATTGCTGTATCGATATTTGACGCAAGGATCGATAGAAAAATTTATGTTTTAATGTTGCGATATATGAGCGATTATAGATATTCTGTTTTATAGATCACACTGTGCCAAAGAAAAGCCTTAACTTAGTTCAAACTATCAATAATGGAAATAAATATAAAGAATAAATCAAAAATGTTTTAAATTTAATCGGTAAATAACAAATAAATGGTTTGCCGATAATTTCGATTATATCGATATCTTAACGACATTTTTAAGTGCTATATTTTCCCATACTTCAAATTTCGATACATTAAACTTTACGATATTTTCGATATGATATTGAGCGATATTTTGGTCGATATATCATAACGGACATTTTCCCTCTATATACAAAAACACACCTTCATCTCCTACTCCTAACACCTATCAACAAATTTAAAAAATGTACATTTAAGCATCGAATAATGCCGACTGTGCCGAGTACAATACCTTCTATTTATTCTATATATATATATATATTCTATATTTTGCAGAGAACAAATATTGCGGGTGAAGAATGACGAGAGCATACCGTTCCTGCTGGTGGGCAACAAATGCGATCTGAATGACAAGCGCAAGGTGCCGCTGAGCGAATGCCAATCGAGGGCACAGCAGTGGGCGGTGCCCTATGTGGAAACCTCGGCAAAGACGCGCGAAAATGTCGACAAGGTTAGTGCTAGTGCTCCCCCTATAGTCCCCCCTCCGTCACCATTTCCAAGCCAACAGGATTCCAATTCCGTTTGCCGGTGGAATAGAATAGTTCCCCGACAAAACAGAACAGAAAGATATAGCTCTACACACAACACCAGAATTTGTTTAGATGGCAAGCTACTTATAGTGTTTAAAAGCAACACCACAAGCACCTTACCCCTTTTGTAGTGTCATAAATACGTACTTCATTTATGCGATTGCTTTTATTTCGCATTTAGTTCTTCTCACGCGACCAACACTGCATTCTTATCCATTTTAGCAAAAACAAAAAGGGAAAACAATACACTTCTTGAAGAGTTTTCAACAAAAGTTTGAGAATTTAGTTTGCAGTATTTAATTAAAATCTTTTCCGTTATTTTAGGGCTGAAGAAGGCCAATTCAATTATTTACAAACTTGGATTTTCCTATTTGGTTGCAAATCAACGCCAAACTTCTTCAACTTAGAATACAAATTCATGTCTTTTTTGGTTCTTTCCCCTCTCTAAATACTTACAATCATTACTTACTCAATTCGAGGATCACATTTCAAATTTGTATAAATGATAATGGAATACGCGCTCATGATCAGAGGGGGCGTACTAAGATAGCAAGCAAAAACATTATAAATTAGATCGGGAAGTAATTGTTTTTATATTATTGTTTTCGAAAAAGAAGGGTACTGACTAGTGCAATAAATATAAGTTTACTCTTGTCGCACTAGGATATTAAGAAATAAATAAATAAATAAATAAAGAAGGGTAGTTCCCACAGAGTGCAGCTAAGTATTGTAAGCGGTTGTTGCTGCTTTGGTTATACATTGCAGGCAATGCGAGGAAGAAGGAGCGAGAAAGAGAGCACAGTCTTTGTTCTTATTTAGACTTGAGAGAAGTTTTCAGAAATAATATATATAGGAAGAGCATATCATAATATGATATGAGAATTGTTGGGTTTATTTGTTAATTATTTTCTGTACAAGAAATTTAAAGGACAACTTAATGGATCCCATCTTTGCAAATTAGTTATGTCTTGAAAATAAGTTTTGTAACAGGATTTCTAAAAACGAAACATATCCAGACTTTTAATGAATACAATTCCCAATGCATTTAAGAATTGTTGTGAATTTAGCGTGTAACGTTTACAGAAGGTTTTCAAATATATAAGTATCCCCTCACGAACATAGAACCCAACCCAACACACACACAGATACACCTACCTGCCACACACACGGCTACAAAATAAAAGCACTGCCAACAAATCGTAGCCTACCTTACAATGCTTTTAATGTTGTTGCCTTTTAAAAAATAAATTCTGTGTTTATTCTTATTTTTTTTTAGTTAAATCTCTTTTATTTGCCATTGACAAATGCCAATAAGCATAAAAAAAAGCATTTCTGTCTCTCTCTGAAGCGCACACAAGCTGTAGTTGTTGTATGCGTTTTCTGATTGGCTTGATATTATTTGTAACCAAAATTTGCAATTAATTAAGTGTGATTATGACTAAGATTCTCTCTGATGATGCTGACTCTGTATATTCTGACTTTATTCCCAATCCACAATTTTGCAGGTATTTTTTGATTTGATGCGCGAAATAAGGTCACGAAAAACTGAAGATTCGAAAGCCACGAGCGGGCGTGCTAAAGATAGATGCAAGAAGCGGAGACTTAAGTGTACCCTACTTTAGGCATTAGGTGCATACAACAACTTCCACTATATCCAAATATATACGATCTATAAGATACTATATATCCCGTATGAGTAATATGAACACACTTAACCCGTAGACACTCCAAACCTAACCCCCTCCGTTGCTTTTACCCTAATCCCTAGCTTGAACTGGAGCTTTTGATTGCTTTGGCACTACTCTCACTCTCTATATACTATATATTTATATATTTCTATTTCTTTATGCTACTAACTCTGATTTCAGTTTGGTTCTTATATATTTACATTTATTTACATTTTGTGAATACCGTTTGATTTTGCCGCTTGTTGTTGTTGGGTTTAATTTAAGTTTAAGTATTTGACTTGAGGTTCGCGTGGTTAAGCTTAGGAGGTATAAATAAAATTTAAATATTTATACTGACACAAATTCCTTCAAAAATTAGTAAGAAAAATAAATTTTTTTAATTTTCCATCGATCTAAGGAAATTTGAAATAGTTTTTAATAAATTCATCATTTGCAACTCTCTGAACCATGTTTTTTAGGTTTCATTTTTAATTTTCTTTAAAAACACTAAACATTCGATAATTGGAATATATAAATAAATTTCATTAGTATTTATAATAGACTATTTATCATGTCCTTAACTATCTAAATAATACAATTATAAAAAAAAACTTGGAATGAATTTCTTTGAAAGCCAAGCAAAAGCTTAAGTCTTCGTACAATTTTCACGAAATATGAATTAACTAAGCTCCAAATGTGCCAGCATTATTAAGGTTGTTTCTATTATTTTGTACATATACTGTACAGGTGTTTTTTTATATAATATTTAGTGGGTAAGAAAGTTATATTTCAAGAGCTGATCAGGATAAATTTGAATCTTTAAGAGTGATTTTTTAACTAGAAAAAATAGCCAGGAATTTGTTAAAATAACTGCAGAGTTGATACTAACACTAACACCACACACAACGCTGTACAAACACTCTGACATACACAAAAACAAGACTCACACACACACACATAACGTGGGAGTTTACTTTGTAAATTATTTATTAAACTTTTTTTTATTTTCCTTTTTAAATGCCAGAGAAGTTACCTTTATTTATTAAATCATTTGGTTTGGTTGTTATTTCTTGACAAACTTGTATTTTCTGTTAGTGTAAATATAAAAAATAAAAGAATTATAGAGAAAGCAGTGTGTTTCATATCTGAAATTAAACATTAAATTAAATGATAGTCACTAAATAAATAAGGAATAGATCTGAATCATTTTTATGAAATGCTTCAATATAATTAATTTAATTGTATTTACTTAATAATTAAAATACCTATAAAACGCACTGTTTTTTTTCTTGATATGTTCCCTTTTTCCAAATATTGCTTTTGGTCTCTTTATATCTACTTTGGTTTTAGCAATTTTTTCCAAAAAGTTCTCTGTACCTTTATAGAAAAACTAATTTAACCACAACCACCCACCCCCACGAATATTAACAAATAACAATGAAATAGTAAACATTGATTCTAATTAATGACTTTTATTCGTTTAGGTATTTTATGATCTAATCAGGGATATTTCATCGCGTAAAAAACAACGTCAGACGGACGTGAAACAGCCGCCGAAGCCCAATTCTCATTGCTGCCAACTGCTGTAGGATGGAACAACAAGAACAAGAACAGCCACACGATGAAAAAAAAAAGAATAATAATGCCAACTGCAGCAGCAAACATCTTGCGACAACAACGGCCACACGGATAACAACAAACAAATGATTATAAAATATTAAAAGAAAAAAAAAAAAAAGAAGGAAGAGAACGAAATGTTAATAAATAATTAACTTAGAGTACGCCAGATTCACACACAAGCAGAGAGAATATCAAAATTATATTTGCCACCCAGAACTCTAAACTTAAACACTTAATCCAAGAAGTAAAAATTGCATTGTAATATAAATAAATATATATATATTATTTAGGCAACAAATTTCCGGCGAAAAGCTCACAACCCACTCACACACAAGCAGCTTATAAATTCTGTCGTATATATTTTTTATTTCTTATATTTTGTCAATTGTCAACTATGTTTTCCTTCCGAAAAAATTAAATGTTTAAACAAAAACTATTAAATATGTATTCATTCAACACACAAAATTCTCACGCAGTTCAAGAATAATAATTGCTACAAATATATACTTCTCTCCTTTAATTATAAATATGAATACGTTTTTTGTTTTTGTAATAATTTAAACTTAAATAGAAAAATGCAAGATAACACACAACAACAACAACAAACCACACAGAAAAGCTTTTTATAAATACATCTAAATATATGTATGTATATTTAAATATATACGAAATAGTTTAAAGTATATAAACATAAAAAATGGAACACTTAAAAAATATAAAACAAAAAAAGAAAGCGATAACGATAACGATAAACAAACAAATATCTCCATTTATTAATTATAAACGAGAAGTGAATCGAAACAAATTTTTAATGCAATTTTTGTAATTTTCTAAACTGAAACGCAAATAATGAGTAGAGATAGAAAACAAAAGAAAAACAAAAAAAAAATTAGGGAAAACGAGCAACAATTCAAAGTTTTCCCAATTACTACCAATGGTTATTTTTTCATGCTGAAACACATCCACTATATTTAGGATTACTCCCGATTGATTTGCTTCTGTTTACTGTTTACTTTTGTAAAACTGCATTCTGTATTGTACTGTTTAAGCTATTATTATTATGATAATTATTATTATTATTATTAAATATATAAGTTATATATGCAATCAATTGATGGACGGTTCAACTTTTGTATCAAGCATTTTCCTCTCTCTCTCTTAATCTTTTTTTGTTTTGTTTGGTTTTCTTTCCATCAAACGTGTGAAAATTGTTGCTAAAACACAGAGATACAACAAAACCTCGTCACAGCCTAGAACACTTCAAAATTTTTCCTCAATTCCTCATTCACAGAAACGCGCTGATACACACACACACACACATGTATCTAAAATAAAATTGAGCAACAACCCGCATTTTTTATATAAATATATATATACATATATATAAATTATTATTACGAAAGTTAAATAATGGCGATTGAACGATTGAGCGTACGTTTAGCTTGACTCAGAAACAAACTGAAAAATATGAGAAATAAAAACAAACAAAAACTAGAAATCTTTGGTGTTCTTATTTAACTGCAAAATGGAATCATTCATCATAATGAATGAATGGGAAGGAGTAATACTCATGGGAATAATGAGACGGATGGCTGATGGGAACTTTTACGAGTCTAATCGAATTAATTCACACAAAAGGACTAGTAGAGTTTATTATTAAACAATTGCACGACGCTTTGTTTGTTAAATTAAGGAATAGTAAGAGGAAGAAGAAAGCAAACTGGGGATGCACTAACTATAATAATTTAACATTTTCTGAAGAGATTTAAAATGTTTGACGGTAACAATAATTATAATTGCCGAATAAGTAAACAGTGCGGTTTTCTGATTCCTAAATTAAAATTGGAGGAGGACAAGGTTTCAAATCGGAATAATTAATTATTGAATACTATAAATAAATACCATAATGTACATTCTTTCGGTCTTTCCCTATACGGCTATGGGCTGTCTCCCTCCATTTCAAAGTTTTCCAGTCAGATCAAGTTCCGGTTAAAGAAAATTGGGTTCTCTATCGTGTAAAGCCGGAACGGAGAGTCTCTGTCAAATCTTTTCCGGCTCGGCAAAAGAGCAGCTGATTTTCGATAGCCAAGTGAGCAAGATGAAGAGATTTACAGCAGTTTTGAGTGGTTCCGGTAACCAAAGGAACCGTGTGGCTGCGCCTTATAGCACAATTCAGTGCTTTGCAGAAATAATCGATAATAAACAGGACTGTGTAAGATATATTTTCAGAGGGGCAGAAACCTAAATTTACTTAACGATGAGTTTATCTGGCACTTCGACAGTGAGGGCAGAAACTGGACCTTAATTATATATCGGCTATATTTGTAGTAATAATATTTCTATATTTATTGTAAAATTCATTGAATTACCTATCCAGTTAACTAGAAAGATTTCAGACTTATGTACATATTTGATTTTTTTTTTTTTTTTTTAATTTTTCAATTCTTTGGCAAAAATGTTGATATACTTTTATTTATTTTACCATTGGTTTTGGCCAATTTTTACTGTCAGAAAAACATTCATAATAGTAAATCAAGTAAGTATATATAGAAAAATTATATGGTTTAAAGGACTAGAGACAAATTTTTGCTTACAAAATTTTTATCACTGATTAAAATAAAAGTTGGCACTGCAAATCGTTAAAAAAAAATGTAATAATGCAAGACAGTTCCAACCTCTTATCTGACATAAAATTCACCAAGCTTATGATTCTAAAAAAATTAATGTTAAAGCTAAAACCAAAATTGATCACAATTCGGCTTCAGAACGTTGAAATGTAATACAAATATACATTTTGTAAGGACTGGACTCGATCAAAGTAAGACCTGGACTAATCCATAACTGTAGCTGTCATACGAGCGATCGGTTCAATCAAAATCGGTCGATTTTCTCTTATAGCTGCAAAAGAACGGTTAAGTATAAAATATATATACCGAATATGGGAGTTTTGATATCCAGACAGCCATCAATACCAGGCTGCCATACGATTGGAATGATGGGTCCCCCTTGAATACCCTTTTAAAAAATAAAACTGACATTAGGTAATATTTTCTTTGAAATAATTTTTTTTATTTGTTTTTTTTTTTGCATTTTCTGTTTTCTTTACACATTTACATTTATATAATATATATATATATATATAATTTTTCATATATACTTTTCATTATTTTTATTTTTTGCCATACTTTTCAGATTTTGTTGTTTTTTTTTTGTTGTTGTTGTTGTTCATTTTTGTATGCATTTTATTTAAAATTAATTTTACATGTTACATTTACAGCTAAAAAGGTTTTCTCTCGTTTTTGTTTTCGTGTTTGAAAATGTTTATTGTTTTTTGTTATAATCTTTTCTTGTTTGTTGTCTGCTTCTCCTATAAATAGAATTTTCTTGTTGAGTTTTCTCCTTTGTTTTTTGTTTCGTTTACTTGATATTATATATTTAATAATAATTATAATTTGCAATACTCCCGATTTGTTTTCAACTTAAAGAACGAATTAATTAAGAACTAATAATTAGTTAAGTTAGGCTTAATAATAATGAAATGAAATCGTTTTCTTGTTTCTACTTTGCTGGCTTTTAGTACAAATTACACAAAAAGTATTATCTTCAATTTCCTTTACTTGCCTACTTACAAGAGTAATTAAAAAAAAAAAACCAAGAAACTTTATCTAAAAAGTGTGTTTCAGATTAATACAAGGAAAAAAAAACATAAATTACGGAACATAAAAACTAATTAAGAGTTAATTGTAATTCTTCAAACGTGTGTTGCTGCTGCTCTTGGTTATTATTATTATTATTTTTTTACATTTGCTTTTATGGGTTAGTAGCAGAAATCAAGTGACAGGACACAGGCAAATATATCATATACTCGTATATATCGTATATATTTATATCAAAGTTCAATCTTCTCTTTCGGCTTACGTAGCTAAAGCGTTTTTGACATTCAACACACATTTACACACACAATCCATACACAAATATTTTCTATATCGTTTAGGTTCTCATTAGATTTGGACTTTTAAATTATCTTTTGCATTTCTTTTCCTTTGTAAACTTTTCTTGTGTGAAAATAACTTTTGATTCTCCATTTGGTAAAAAAAAACGAATTTTTTGCAGCAAAAAACTAAAACAAACCTCCCCGATTTCCTCTTTAAAGTATTTACAAAATATATCGAAAACTTTACACTCTCTCTCTCTCTCTCTCTCTCTCTCTCTTTCTGTCTCGTTCTTAGTTCGTGTATACAAATATATATATATATAGATAGATGATATATAGTTTTATATTCATTGTCTCCCCGACGGTAAAAAACTTGCAAATTTAGGGGGGGGGGGGGGGGGGGGGAGGTGTAGAAGAAAGAAGAAGAGACACATCTTTTTTAGCGCTCGCTCTCTCTCTCTTTCTGATTTGCTGTCCTTCTTTATTGTTCAAGAGATATCGTTTTTCCTAATACTTTCATCAATTCTTTTCTTTCTTTGTTTCCTTTGTTTCTAGATATATATATATATATATATTCTAACACATATACACATTGAAAAAAATGCTCCAAAATATAACATTTAGTTTTATTTGTTTTACTGCTTTTTTGTTTTTTTTTTTTGCTAAGGTTTTTTTTTTCCATTTTGCTCTTAAGTCGATAATTGTTGTTTGTGTTTGTATTTACTTTCTGTAATTCTAAACTATTTTCCCTTCTTTTTTTATACTTTTTAATTGTTTTTTTTCGTTTTCTCGTATATAAATATTAATTTTATTTAAGCTGTTTTTAAACACGGTTTGTTTAAGTGTGTAATTGCTGATTTTTACTACCGTAAAATGATTCTATTTTCGACTTTGATTCCATTCATCATTCCCCGCCCATCGTACAACATTACAGTTACAGTACGTTTAATGGCGTTAAGGCAAGAAATAGTTTTACCCACTTGATGATGATGATCATCTCTATGAAACGCACTACTACACATTATTTAGGTGTATGTTTATATGTCTTATACGCATGCATGTCTTTCCAATGGACAAATAAAAACGAAATAAGAACTAACTTTTAAGTTTAAACACAGATTGCAAAAGAAATTCTCCACAGATTGGGGATTGGGGGGGTTAACTATTGTTTAGCTTATTGCAACTATTACACACACATTTTTTGATACACAACGTCTCCGACGTTGCTTGGTTTATATATCTTTTTATATATCGCTAATTTAAATGTGTATTCTTGGCTCAATTCCATTGGTGCACTTTTTTTCACATTCCTAATGCAAATTTCAATTTTTAGACAGACACCAGCCAGCTTATCAATGTTGGTTTCTATTTCAAAATAAAAGCGAGGGTAAAATAAATTAAAAGCAAATTTAAAAATTAAAATTCAATAAAATGTGGTTGATAAAAAAAAGTATATTTACTTTCTGTAACAAATTTAAATTGTTACCAAAGAAAATCACTTGAAAATAAAGAGAAGGAAAGTAGGAAGTAGGAAGTAGGAAAGTTTTAACTTTATTGTACTCAAATTTTCAGAAAGCATCCGCTCACAAGTCTGTTTTTTGGCTAGATCGACTCGTCTGGTGATGCTGATCAAGAGCTCTGCCTCTTTCTGCCTGTTACATTCACTAGTTTGATATAACTTTATCTGATTTTTCCAAAAAATAGTTCAAAATTAAAAAAATTAAAATAATATAGTTCAAAATTAAAAAAAATAAAATAATATAGTTTATAACCTTAATTTTTAACAATCGATAAGCATGGCATGTTTTTGGTTTACTATACTAAATATTCACAAACGCTCTGGGCAAATGTTAACATTATTTTTCACAATCTTTTTCTTTTTATACCCTTGCAGAGGGTATTATAATTTTTTAAAGTATTTTTTACCCCATCTATCTGAAAGAATGTAAAAAAAGTACATCAATGGCAATTGGGCTTTAATCCAAAATGGGTATTACACACAGATTACAACACTCTTCCTGTCTCGCTCTTAATTTCTTCTAATGTTTAATGTTGTTGTTTTTGTTGTTGTTTTGGTTGTTGTTGGGCACACACACATAAACACATACATGCAAACACTCTAATTTCTTATATAGTTGTATTGATTTGATTTTAGCTTCATTACTTTACAAGTAGCTTGAAGAAGAAAGGAGAACTTGTTGTGTTTGTTTTTTGTTTTTTTCTTTTTTTTTTTTGCCATTTTGCGGTAGTAAAAAGATATTTTTTGTTGGCTGGTTCTGCTTGCTGTGTTAGCTGTTGGTCAAGAAAATATGGCCATATAGATATATATATACTCTCTCTCGGGGAGATATATCTATACCTATATGTCGCCACACAAGTTGTAGATGATAGTAGATATAAATCTTCCGTTTTTGTCACACATCAGTTTTTTGAAAAATCATCGTTCTTTTACATTTAAAAATTTAGAATTATATTTTTCGTTCCTTTTCTTTTTAGACTTTAGATTTAGGTATATATATATACTATATATATATATATATATGTATAGGTGTGTATATTTATAAAGCGTTACCCATTGGTGGTTTCTGTTACAACAGCGCATTTTGGTTTTTTTTTTCTTCTTTTTATGCTCTCGTTTTTTTTTAACTTTACTTTTTTTACAATTAAGTGTGTGCTAATTCTTATATATGATTTTTACTGCTTAGTTGTTGATTTTTGTTGTTGTTGTTGTTGCATTTGCATCAGATAGATCCTAGGCCTTTTTCACTATAAAGTAATACAATTACAATACATTTTATATGAATGTATTTTGTGGGGGCGCCTTGTGTGTTGTTGAGTTGTAAATTTGGTTGTTGAAAATGTGGTTGATGTTGTTGGTGTACTTATTGTTGTTATTGTTGTTCTTGGTGTCTGGATTTGTCGCTGTTGTTGTTGAAAGCTGGCTGCTGTAGTGGTTGTTGAATGCTGACTGTCTGTTGTTGAATATTGTTGATATTGTTGTTGAATGTTGTTGAATATTGTTGTTGGTCTTCCTTTTTTTTTAATGGATTCCTCTTTCTCTTGCTGTTGGTGTGTTGATGTTTGCATTTTCTACCGGTGTCTCTGCTTCTATAAAATTATTTATTCAAAAAAATAATTTTCCTCTTCATTAGTGTTTTTTTTTTTTTTTTTTTTTTTTTTTTTTTTTTTTTTCTTTTTTGTTGATTTTCAAAATCGATGCTACGTGTTTGGGCGGAACTGTTTTGCTGCTTGTTACTGTTGTTGTTCGTTAATTTATGTAAAAATTACAGCGTTTATTTTTTGTTGTTGTTGTTATTTGCTGTCGATCTTGTTGGTGTTTTGCCTGTGTTTTATGTGTGCCAAGTATGAAAAATAGTTGGTTTTTGATTTTGTTTTCGCTTAAGTGAAAAAAAACCATATTTAAAGAGTTCGAGAACAGTGAATGAATTATCTTTGTTCTAAGTTTTTTCTCGAGGTGGGAGCTGTTGCACACAATTCAGTTGTTGTTGTTGTTGTTGTTGTTGTTGTTGTTGTTGTTGTTGTTGTTTTAATTATTGTTATAGAGGCGTTTGTTGCAGTTGTTGATTTTGTTAGGGGCTCACTGCGCCGTTGTGCCAGCACTGATCATCAGGAAATTATAATTCCGATTGTCCTTGTCCGCCTGATGGAAACCTTATTACGAAGCAAACACAACAAATTTTATTATTAAATGAAGATGATTAATGAATTAACAAATATTAAATTAAATATATAAATATATAAGAACATTAGCTCACCATTTGCCGATCCGCCGCCAGTGGGCACAGCAGCGGCCACAATGGAAGCGCCGCCATTCAAGCCATTGGCCGATGGCCCAACCACACTGGCGCTGTGGAACTTGAGGCCAACGCTCCGGGCTCCCACCAAATGAGCATTGGCTGTGGTGGCCGCAGGCGTGTTGTTCTGTTGCGTGGGTGACGACGAACTGGACGATGAGCTGGACGACGAGCTGGACGATGACGACGATGATGAGGAGGAGGATGAGGAGGAGGAGGAAGAGGAGCCACCCATGAACGAGGCCGATGATGAGACGCCGCTGGACGAGGAGCTGGGCGACGGCGATGGCGTCGAGGGTGTGGGCGAGCCACGAATGATTGTGGTGGCTCCTGCTACCGCACCCGTTCCCGTTCCCGATCCTGCTCCTGTTGCAACAACTGCCACAGAGGAAGCATTGCTGCTGGGACTGCCCGCGGGGCTGGTGTGCTGCTGGATGGCCACCGCAGTGGGTGAGATTGCCAGGATGCTGCTGCCACCACCACCGTTCTTAATTGTCATGATTCCCATGGCCGGAGTCAGTGTGGTGGTGGCTCCTCCTCCTGTGTGTTTGCTGCTGCTGCTACTGCTGCTGCTGCTGGCTGCTGCTGTTGCTGGTGTGGCATTGGTTTTGCTTATCACAGTTGTTAGCTGTCACAAAAAGAATAAGAAAGATTGTTATTTATTTTATTTACTTGAAAAAAAAAGGAAAACATTGGATAAAACCCAGTTTCTGTTTTGGCCCCTTCTACTCACCCCAGTGACACCACAGGCGGTGGTGGCATCAAACAGAATTGTGGTTCCATTGCGGCCACTGGCTGCTGCTGTTGCTGGTGCGGTTGATGTGCTTGTGGCTGAAGAGAGAGAAAGCCAAAGATTAGTTTATGCCAGCAAGGGAACTGCATGGAATTCAAACTGCACAACTCGAAGGTCGAGCTTATGCAAAACTTGATCCAAATGCAAATCTCGGACTCCGCTCCACTTTTCACTTTTCACACGCACCTCTGTCGGCCTGTGGAATGCTCTGCTGCTTCTGCTGCTGATCGGTGGCCGTCGTATTGTCCCTCCTCAAGTTGTTCAATTGCTTTTGCAGCTCAATCTTCTGCTTTGCCAGCTGCTCCACCTCCGCCTCCTGCTCGTTCTTTCGCATCGACAGTTGCTGCAAGTAATAATTAGTACAATTTTGCTCCTCTATAGAGACAAGAGTTCGTACGTACTTTGACATATGCGTAGGCCGATTCGAGTATTGTCAAGTTGGAGGTCTTCTTCCTGTCCTCTTCCCGCATGGGCAGCTCCTTCTTGAGTTGGTCGTAGCACTCCTTCAGCTGTGCGCGCCGTTCCTTTTCCAACTTGTTGTGCACCTCCCGAGTGCCCGCTCTGAAACGAGTGACAAATGGAGTAGCAAGTTGAGTAACCATGTCCTTTTTCCAGTACTTTTTCCAATACTTTTTCCATTAGGTGTCTGAATTTCCTTTCAGGTTTCTCTAAGTCGCATTAACGAAATTTTAACTGCTGGTTAAGAGTTAACTGGTATTTCTGTCAGTCAAGATTTAACTCACACATAACCAAATGTTAACTGTTAGTTAAGAGTTAACTGGTAATTCTGTCCGTCAAGATTTAACTCACACATAACCAAATGTTAACTGTTAGTTAAGAGTTAACTGGTATTTCTTTTAGTTAAGATTTAACTCACACATGAGCCCTAGGGAAACCTAATTTCTGGTAAGTGTCAGCTTATTTGCTCCTTAAAAACTAGACGGCTGGTTAGGAGACTGCTAGTCAACACTCTGCTAGTCAAGAGACTGCTAGTTAAGATATTGCAATCTAAGATACTGCTGGTTAAGCTACTGCTGGTTAAGAGACTGCTAGTTAAGAGTTTGCTAATTAAGATACTGCTTGTTAAAAGACTGCTACTTAACAGACTGCTAGTCAAGAGACTGCTGGTTAAGAGACTGCTTGTTAAAAGACTGCTAGTTAACAGACTGCTAGTAAAGAGACTGAAATTTAAGATATTGCTGGTTAACATACTGTTGGTTAAGAGACTGCCATCTAAGAGTCTGCTAATCAAGATACTGCTTGTTAAAAGACTGCTAGTTAACAGTCTGCTAGTCAACACACTGCTATTCAAGAGACTGCTAGTTAAGTTAACAGACTGCTAGTCAAAAAACTGTAATCTAAGATACTACTGGTTAAGAGACTGCCAGTTAACAGTTAACATTAATTACATCAGCTTAATGGAAAACCAATTTCTGGTAGCTGTCAGTCAATCTGCTCCAGAAATACTAGATACTGGCAAAACCGAATCCTAATCCCATTGCCGTCTCCCAGTTAAGCTGACATGAGCTCTGAAAAAAAACTTAGTTTACCTTAACTATCAGTTAATTAGTCCGAGATACGACTGAATTAACTAGACATGGAGTAACTAGGCCCTTGGACTCACCCATTGCTGTTGGAACTGGTGGTGCGCCTGCGTCCGCCGTGGCCGGTGTGAGTGTGGGTATGTGCCTGTATCAGCTGAGATCCTTGCGTCGGCGCCGAGGATGCGACATTCAAGGCCATCGCTCCCGCTCCAGCTGCCGCCGCCGCCGCTGCAGCCGCTCCTGGGCCGCCAGCGCTGCGTATCGCTGCTGCCGAGGCAAATTCGGTGGCCACCAACATGTTGCTAAGCTGTTGGCGGTAGGTGGGGTTCAAGGACGACGTCGTCGTCGCCACACCACCACCAGCTCCAGATCCTGACGCAGCTCCGGATCCCCTCACGATGTGGGACTGGAAGTGCTGCTGATGGCTGGCATGGTGGTGCTGCTGCTGCTGCTCCTGGCTGGGGGCTGTGAATTTATGGGAGAGTGAGTACGAGCGTATCCGCTGATTCGTGTCCGTCACTTTGCGCGTGGACATGGGAGGCGGTGTGAGGGGGATGCCCGTTTTGCCAGGGCCAAAGTGTTGCTGCTGTTGCTGCTGCTGATGGTTGATATCCTGCCAAACGGCAGCATGCACATCGGAGGAGATCCTGTTTAGCAGCAGGGATTGGGGATTGGTTGCGGTATAGACGGCCTTGAGATATTTGCTTGGAATCTCATCGATGGGACTCATTTTGTGCTTGGCAGGTTTGCAGGATGTTGCAGGTGTTGTTGCTGCTGCTGCTGATGCTGCTGATGCTGTGGCTGCTACTGCTGCTGCCGTTGCAGTTGCACTTGCTGCTGTTGCCAGCAGCAGGAAGGCAGAGCCAGCGGCGGTTGGGGTTGAAAGGGGGGAGGTGTTGGGTGAATTATTGGAGGAGGACGACGCAGAAGAAGAGGGCGAAGTGAGGTTGATTCCTATCAATTTTGTTGTTGCTGCTGCTGTTACTACTGCTGCTGATGCTGCTGCTGTTGCTGCTGTTGTTGTTCTGCCATTGGCAAATAACTGCGGCTGCGGTTGTTGCTGTTTTTGTGGGGTGTTGTTGTTGTTGTTGTTGTGGTTGCTGTTGTTGATTGTTGAGGAATTATTATCCTCTAAAATTAAGCCGTAAAGCAAGGAAGAGAAATGGAGAAAAAAAACACAACAATAAGAAGAAAAATCATAATCGTAGAGGAAAAAATTTCACACAAAAAAAAATCATTAAAGGCATTTTTATTACTATTTTGTGAATTTTTTAAGTAGGAAGAGTGAAATATGAGGTTGATGAGTTAAGGAAATCTGCCCAAAATTATCCTAAACCTGATTTAAATAATATTTTATCAAAAATGTATTATAATAATGATCTATACAAGTTTCAGGAAACTATTTCTTTCGGTCTTGTACCCAAAATTAAACTTGAAATTTAATACTAACAGTATGAGGATCATATTTTTGGTTTATTTAGTAATTGCTTTAAATTATATTATTTATATATTCAAATCTTTGCCCCCTCTAAAAGGTAAAATTTATTTAATTTATTTACATTAAAAGAAAATAACTAGAGGGGCTCTTTATTCAACAAATAGCATTTATTCCCATTCAATTCTTTCAGTAATTAGTCATTCTAGCTAAATACAAATACCAGGAAACTCACGTAGTACATATATTAACTAAATAAAGACCTAAATTTAATGTCAGAACAGAGGGCACAAAGAAGCACATAGAAGGAGACAAAAACAAATTAATGAATGCAAATGAATTCGGGTTAAATACAACAGACAACAACAGTAACAACAGTCAACAATCAGTGCGCGATGAAGGTCCTTTAGTGGGTCAATTATATATGATTAATGCGTATGTGTGTGTGTGTATGTGTGTGTTAGTGTTAGTGATGAATTAATTACGCATTCGTGGAAAGCCCCGATGCGAATTTCCAAACCTTCCCACAGCAAGCAGCAGCGCAACACATATCAAACAAACAAAGCCAATGTTTCGCCTCCATTTTGCGGTGGTTTGTTCTCAGGTGTAATAGGGGTAGTTTTTCACCGCGGGGGTTGCTCGGTGGGGGTGCTCGGCTTGTGCTGGGATCTTGGGTCTTGGGTATGGGGTATTGGGTATTCGGTATTAGTAAGCTGAGACACGTGTCGCATTTGGACAGACCAGAAAACCCACAAACACTGAATAATAGCGATAGTAATAATAATAGCAATCCCTGCAACTATGTTGTGGGAAGCATGGTATTCCCATTCGAAACCCCTTGACCACAATTATCTCTGCCAATTTGTACGTGAAATAGCACTTGGAAATGGTAATTGATGGCATTTTGCATTTTCAATGCAACTATAATAGATATAAGTGGTCTAAACAATCAGCAATATGTAGAAGAATTTACTATGGAGTTTGTTAACCTTTTCAAGTGTGTTTGGTTTGCTTTTCAAATTTAAAAATGAATACAACATTTTAAAGGATAGTTAATACACCGAAATCCACAATATTTATGGTCTTGGTAAGCATATCTAAAGAAAATGGTCAGAAATGCTCTGCTAAATATATAATTGAACCTTTTTCTATAAAGTACAACCACACTTTGTAATTTTCTAGGATTTGAAGTGGAATTTACTTCACCAAATTTTTGTAAACGCAAACTTTAGCTCTAATCACAGAAATAAAAACCCTTTTACACGATCAGAAACTTAATCGAAGAATATTGGTCATTTGACAGTACTACAAAAACTACACTCTCATTACAGTCGTGTAATATGATATCTATATCTGATTTTATCGTCTAGAAGTGGGTCAGAAAATGCATATGACGAAAGAGTATATCGAATGGCACAGCCGCGTACGTAGACTTATCAAAACAGACAACTTTTGCATCAAGAAATTCCGAATGCAAGCAGATATTGAGTATGTAGAACAACAGTGTTGTATAGCACTCAAAATCGAATTTGAAATTTTGATTAGATTCTGAGCTTTTAAGTAAATGCTTCTGATTCTTCACCATTACGACACTGCTTTCGTTATTTTCTCTCACTAATAATCACTAAGATGCCAAAAGGCCATACATTTGATTTGCAATATGAAAGCTATTTTTTTTGCTGGCGACGAATGTAAAAATAGAATATCTTCTATGTGTGTTATCTTCCCAATTAAAGCTTTAATAAAATAAAAACAATCCTGAAGATAATGCGGCTTTTCACACCCTTTTTATGTAGCATACTTTTTAGGGGGAATCCTTTGCTCACTCTCTCACTTCTCGCTACTCGTTTCCTGGCACATGTTTTCCTCCTCCCACTCCCCATCACCCACTCACTTTTTCCATGTTAACTCACACATTGCTTTCGCCATCGCATCGCATGGCATCGCATTACCACGTGAGGAAAGCGCACGTGGCTGCAACACACACACGCTGCCTGCCACCCACGTTATCGCACTCGCGCACATACGCAAATGCGACAACGATACACAGCAAAAAAAATGGCAACGTTATATTGGATAAGTATTTAACATTCGTAAAGTTTTTATTATTTTTACTACACCCAAAAAAAAATCATCATAGAACCTATACGATTGTTACATGAATTCTATACTCTTGAGTATGAAAAATTTCTTAATAAGATGCTTATCAATTTAATACTACGAAAGTATAAATTTTATACTCATCTGCACACATATATTTAATAATAATCACTAACGCGACAAACAGAAAAGCACTAAATTCCAGCTAACGCGATATGTTATCGAATTTTCGATGTAGGTTTGTATAAAAATAATACTCAAAAATACACAATTAAAACTATAGAATTTAAAACTAAACTTTGGAGTAATTATTTGATATTTTGAAGTATAAAATCTATACTAAACTCGTTATACTGCTTGAGTATACTTTTAAGACAACGCGTAGAAAGTTTAAACTTTTGTTTTTTTTTTGGGTGTAGGATTTATATTTTTTTGGGAAACTTTGGATTGGTAGGTAATAGCTTGATATAGCAATACCCGGTTCTATAGGGTTTAAGGGTGTTTTAAGTAAGTGCAGACATCACCAGGCAAGTCGATTTAGCCATTGGTTTTGTGGCATGGGAATGGCGATTCATTCACTTCTTTTTGTAGGGACAAGAGGGAAGGAATCTCCTGCTAGCGCAGGACCACAAAATCTTCAAGTGGCTGCAGTAAACTTTACAATGCACTCAAGTCTTTGAGCAAGTCAGCAATGACTACTTGATGGTGATGCTGAGATGCTGATGTTGCTGCTGCCGTGTAGTTGCGACATCGCTAGCAAAAATGGCGACAAATTCAAGTTTCCCCGTCCGCAACTCAACGGGAAATGAGTGCAAGCAGTAAGTGGAAAGAACAAGAAGATGAGATCCGTTCCGAGGAAATCGAAAAAATAAAAAGAGGAAATTTGCATTTGGGTGATAATGCAAATCTGATGGAAAGCAGCTTAAAAAATCGTTTTTGCATATTTCAGTAAAGCACAACAGCGAAGGAAGGAAAGGAGGCAAGAAGGTGCCCAGGATGAAAAGGGCTCCTGGTTTTTCTTAGACCATTTCTTTTCAACTTTCCCATTGGCCGCATTTTTGGCGCGCTTAGTACTTGAATGTTTTTAAATATTTGTCATCTCTGGCCTCTTTGCAACATTTTTCATTAATGCATTTTGTGAGAATAAGTCTTTAGAATTTTAATCTACACTTTATATTTAAGCATTTCATTTCAAGTCTCAAATTAAAGATATATTGATTTACCCTCATAAAAACTTATTTTTAAAAAATATTACAAAATATTAAAATTAAAATATGCATAGGTAAAAATGCCACCTACTCCGATTTTCTTTCGTTTCCCTCCCACCTTTGTTAATAAATTATTCAGCAAGGCCAAAACTTTGCTTAAAAGACACTTGTAATCCGCCCAACTTGGATCATTTATAATTTAATAGGAACAACTCAATGCATTTCTCCACAGGCATTTATTAGAAAAAAAAAAAAACAATAGAGATTTCCCGGGACTTTTGGCCACAAAAATAGAATCCTAGTGTTTTTATTTACTAAGCTAAACAAAAAAAAATAAGGAAAATGAACAAGAAAAATAAGGAAGCCAGGAAAAGGAAAACAACTAGACAAAGATCAGACAGCGATAAAATGAGAGGGAAATAATATCTACAGCTGTCCAAATATTACACATGCAACATACACTAAAAAATTAAATTTTTAAAGTGCGAAGAAGACAAGCATAAAACATAAAAGAAAGGCCAAGTAATATGAAATGGGCACGAAAAAAAAACAACAACAAAATAACAAGAAAAAAAACAGGCCAACAAAAATGCGTACAAAGTTCATTGACTTTGTTTTACACCAGCGTAGGGTAAAGAGAGCTGAAGAGGCACCGCAAGAGAGTGGGAAAAGAGCGCAACCAAGGAGAGCTAATAAAGAGTACAGGAAAAGCCCAGTTTGTTTGCAAAAAAGAAACGTTAAGAGAGGAGAGTTTGACAGAGCTCTCTCTCACGTGGGCTGCTCCTCTCACCCTCTCGCTTGCCATGATATGACTAATTTGTGCGAAACAGAGAGACAGAGAGACAGGAGAGAGAGAGAGAACGGGTGAGCTGGAGCTCAACATGACGTGACCCCAAACAACAACAACAGCAACAAGTACAAGCGTACGTGCGAAAAAATACGAATGAGAAGAAGCGATGACAAAAGTGAAAAAAAAAAAACACAAAAAAAAACACCTCAGAAAAACAAAAATTAAAGCCACGATGGAGAAAAAAATGGTCGTAGTATGTTGACAAAAAAGCGTAAACCCAAAAAAAAAACCGAATTGAGCACAGCAAAAGGCGAACGAAAACAAAATACAAAATACAGGGGAGCTTCGGTAACACAAACCCAGAGTTTTGCTAGGGAAAACCCCACTCCTACCAGAACCAATTTGCATTTTTCGAATTTCTTTTATGAAAACTATTATTTTCCTTAAATTCGGTTAATTTTGACACATTTTAAGCGCCAATGAAAAGTCAAACTTAAAACATAAATAAGTCAGTCACTTTCATTTAAGAATAAAATATAAGTACACAAAAAATGTTAAGGCTTAATTAGAGAACCTTTAAAACAGAACTTTAGGGTAATCTAAGTTTAAATTTTAAATTTTAGCTTTAAATCAGTGGTCCGCACCACTACAGTCAAATGCCAACATGGCATTTGTATGAGTGAAAATTTAACACTCTATGGCTAGATATGAGAAAGAAAAAAGCTAAAATGTATTTTAGTATGGCAAACAAAATAGCTATAACCTAAAAACTAGCTATTTAACGCTAAAAAAGGCGAAATCTAGCCACACAATTAAAATTTGTCTGCACTGATTCTTGTGTTCTCTTTTGCGCATACTGTGCGTGAGCGGCAGCGACGCCGACTGAGAAAAATCCTATCCCACGGGATAGGGCCGTGCCGACCGATGCTTTAAATCAGGGGTCCGCACCACTACAGTCAAATGCCAACATTGCATTTGTATTAGTGAACATTGAACACTCTATGGCTAGATATGAGAAAAAAAACAGCTAAAATTTATTGTAATATGGTAAAAAAAATAGCTATAACCTAAAAACTAGCTATTTAACGCTAAAAAAGGCTAAATATAGCCACACAATTATAATTTGTCTGCACTGATTCTTCTGTTCTCTTTTGTGCATACTGTGCGTGAGCGACAGCGACGCCGACTGAGAAAAATCCTATCCCACGGGATAGGGCCGTGCCGATCACTGCTTTAAATTGACAAGTTAAAGTTTACCTAGTGGAGTTCGACTTAAAGAATTTGTACTGTATTTTGTTTTTTTTTACGTTGCATTTTCTTTATCCGATAATCAAGGCAACAAAACCAACAGCAGAAACAACAACAAAAGCCGCATGACAATTTAGCACATGCCAATTGGGCAGCGGCGCCGACGGCGCAGCAGACGTCGACGTCAAAGCAAACAGCGCGCTAAAAATATAACAGTACCTGCTGCTTGCCACGCTTGCAACCTGTGCCAAAGAGAGAGACATCGAGAGAGAGAGAGAGAGTGGAGGCGGCGAGAGAAATTGGTGTTCGTTGTTGGTCATGTTGGGACTTTATTTTATTTCATTTAATTTTTGTTTCTATTTTTTGTTGCTTTTTTATTTTTTTTTGTACAGTGCGCGCCCACGCAAAGTGCAGTCAACGTCGACGACGGCGTCGCAAACAAGGTCAAAACAAGTTTAAATGCAGCAAAGCAAATGGAAAAGCAAGAGGCGAAAGAGAGCAGCAACAGTTTCGTTGTTGGCCAGGCGACAAGAGTGTCGATTGCCAAATGAAAACAATCGTAGAAACGTAAGAAATATACTCTATTTTAAGACTCTGTGCATACAGAATTATTTTCATAATATTTATTGATATAAAAAATAGCTAAGAAAATGAATTTAAGTAATATTTGCCTAACATACTCGACACCTATCTTTTACCCAGTGACTTTATCATAAACAATCAATTTCAGAGCAGTACGACGTTATCTGTAATCATTTATTTTATCAATCAAACCGAAGGAACTTTGAGCAGGTTGCAAAAGTGCTAAAAATACATTTCCCAAGCTTTATCACAAATTTATAAATTTCTGAAGGCGAAAGGTAACCGACAAATTGGTTTGGAAAGTTTGGTCGCCTGAACAAGAACCCAATAGTTAACAGCTAGTGTTGCTGTTGCATTGGAAACAAAAACTGTTAGACGGACGTTCACACAGCAGCGGGGAGTTAAGTAGCAACACCTTGGCCTGGGTCTGGGAATTTGATATGGAGATGGTTTTATGAGTGATGAAAATGATTAATGGGACTTGTTATGGGTTTTATACTAAGGTGAAATTTTTTAAGAATTGATTTTCCAGTATGTTTTTGTTATTAAGTATAAATTATCAACATTTCCGATGTATAAAGTGCATTAAATAGTTCAAGAATTTCCAGATAATTACAGTTTGAAAGCACAAGTTAAAAACTTTAAGCAAAGCTTTAATACTAATTTAATACTAATACTAATACTTTAATACTAATTAATACCATTACGATTTAGAAGGCATGCATTTTCAATACAGATAGCGGATATTTTGTATATGCCTTTATTATTGATCTTTATTTTAGTTAATCCTATTAATACTTTGAAATAGAATCCTTCCTGTTCCAAGTTCAAGTTCTCTCTCATCGGAACGTGCACTTAATAACTGGATATGTTGACCATTTATGTTAATCACCTGACTTTGGGGGGTCCTGGAATATCAATTCTTTCCGAGAACAGCGACGCAAAGAGGAGGAGGATGGGTGGATTGGTAAAAGGCCGTGGGGGAGGTAGGGGTGGGGTTGTTAACTTACCCGAGATGAGGGCGCGACCTTCGCTGTGTCCGTTGGCGGCAGCGCTGCCACTGCCACTGCCGACGTAATCGTAATCGTGGGTTAATTGACTGCGCGGACTGTTGTTGGTGCTACTGTGCCCGTGCCCGTGCCCGTTACCGTTACTCAGGCCGTTGACGTTAACGTTTACGTTGTTGACGTTGGCGTTCACGTTATGGATCCCGATACCGTTACCATTTCCGTTCGTAAATGGCGGCGTTGCAATAATTCCGTTACTGCTATTGTTTCTATTGTGCTGATTGCTATTGTTGTTATTGTTGTTGGTATTGGTGTTATTGTTGTTGTTGTTGAGGGAGTTGCTCTTGTAGTGGTGTTGCAGCTGATGAAGGTGCTGCTGTTGGTGGGAGGTGGGAATGGCCACGCCCAGTCCTCCGATGGGACCGCCTCCCGCCTGCGGGAGCTTCTCATTCTGCGCTAGAAATTCAGCCGCCTCGAGGAGCGCATTAATGCCTACACTCCCTGACATAGCATACACAGACAAAAAAACAACGTGCGCTCACTCTCTCACACACACACGGATACACACACGCGGGACACGGTAACGGAGGACACGTAAAACGTATACGTAATATAAAAACAAAGAAAAACACCAACGAACACACGCAGGATAACGCCTACACACACGTACTTTAGAGAGAGACAGAGAGAGAGAGAGAGAGCGAGAGGGCAGCGTAGAGGCAGCTTTAGGTCGCGACACTTTATTTCTTAAACCGATGTTGTTGTTGTTGAAAATGGACTTCAGCAATGTAGAAATTATTGTTGAAATGATTGTTGAAATTATTGTTAAAATTTTTGGTGTTTAAACATTTATTATTAAAGGGGTAAGTCGTTTTTGTGCTCAAGTTATTACTGAAGAATTGATTGTTGAAATGGTTGAAATATATTTTCCAAAATGTTGTTGAAACTTTCGCTGGATTGGTGGTGGTTCGGGAGGTGTTGATAATTCAAATTTGAAGTCTGTTGAAAATGATGCTGGGTTTTTTGACTTTTGTTGGTAATTATTAATTTTGTTTGTGTTAAACCAGAAGTAGGTTGTGTTGGTTTGATTTAAGACGTTGCTTTTTGATTTTGTTTATCTATTTTGTTTTTAGATTTAGCTTAGCTTCGGTGGTTTCTGCTTCTTATTGTTGTTGCTCTTACTTGTGGTATTTTTTTATTTGAATGTTTAATTTGTTGTATTTACTTGTGGCTTAAGCTGAAAGTATAGAAAATAACACACTATTAGTTTAAATTCATTTTATTAAAAACATTACCTCCCCAGAATACTCAATTACTACATTATTATGAATGTCAGAGCCTATGGTATGCAGCTAAAAATTCACAAATATGAATTCGGTGACACAAATGTCAGCAAATAGTAAATTTTTTTGACATTTGTGTCACCGAATTCGTACTTGAGAATTTTTAGCGCACTTTTCGCAAGAACTTTTGCTACGCTTAATGATTTTTTTTTTAATTAACCGATCGTCCCCTATAGATTGTTAGGGCTTGTGCTAATCCCTAATTGTTTCTTTCAAGAACCTGTTGTTACATCCATTATTTATAAAACAAAACAAACAAAAAATTGGGAAATAAATAATGCAGTTTGACATCTATAATTGGTAACAAGTTGGAAACTATTTTATTGTATTGCTGGCAGAGGCAGAGGAAAGGCATCAGCAGTGGCAAAGCAGTCTGCGTCGACGTTAACGTCAGCAGCTGTTGCGTTTGCGCTAATTGTGCACAGCTGCGTGGCAACAAAAAATAAAGAAAAAATAACAATAACAAAAACAAAAGGCAAAGGCAAAGAAAAAACAAACAGAAAAATAAAGGGAAAGATAGACAGAGGCAGGGAGCTCCCCAACCAACAAGTTGCAGACAAAAGAGAGCGGGAGAGAGAGCAGCAGCAGCCGTACCAGCAGAGGAAAATATAATAAACATAAACTCAAGCGAAAAATAAAGGAAATGAAGAAAGATTGGCGCGTGCGCGCAGCCTGCTCTCCATGCCTCATCTCTCCCTTTCTTCGCCTCCCCACCCCCCCACGGACCACTTGATCATCATCTCCCCCGTATCCCTCTTTTCTTCTTTGCTTATCCATCAGCTGCTCGCTGTCCGTGTGTGCGTGTATGTGTGTGCGTGTATGGGGCATTCAACTGAGCGGCAAGCAGTATTAAGAGAAAAGTAATGTTACATTGGGTCTTTGTTGTTGTCATAATTCATATGAAAAGGTCAAGGGTCGCGCTCTCAAAAGAGAGTGTGAACGAAGGGGGGAGAGGCACAGAGGGAACAGAGAGTTGCAGCCGGCGTTCTTCCTTACCAAACAGCTGCTCTCCTTTCCCACTTCCTCTTTTGCCCAGTTCGACAAAACTGGGAGAGAGAGAAAAAACAAAGAGAGCGCAAGAGCTTTGATACGCAAAAGTCCTTCGAATGACGCTGCCTTGACATTAAACAAGCTTCTGATGGCCACTCATTCTCTTCTGCCCTTCCCCACTTCATTCACACCCTCATTACCTATCGTACACCCTCGAATCGCCATAATAACACCCTCACAGACAAAGAGGTTTGCCATTTTCGCAAGACGTTCAGTATTTGTGTATTTATTGATCCCCAACTGTATAATAACGTTCTAGATAAGGAATGTATTCCTTACTATATAAGGACTATCTAAATTTCTGTGTGTAAAATATATTAGTTTCTAGAATAAGTTCCTTAAGAATTGTAAGCATTAACTAAGTACTATGTATGGCATAGTGTAGCCCTTTTAGCATTTTGTAAAGCATTTAGCATTTTATGTTAAGATTCCGCCGAGATTAAATGAAATTAGGATTAAGTAGAAAAAAAAAGACTACGGTCACACTACAAATTATAAAAGAAAACTACACATATTGAAAATAACAAGAGAGCAAATAAAAATCAAATAAATAAAGAAGAATCCAAACATAAACTACGATAACAGAATAAATAACTTCCTTGAACTTGCTATTAGAAAATAATATTGCACATACAGAGCCCCAGTTTTTAATTAGTTTCAAAATTGGCACTTAGCTGAAAAATTTAAAAATGCAAAACAGGCAGCGTGCCAATTTTGAAACTAATTAAAAACTTTTTAAATATTTTTGTTTAAATAACTATTAATCGTCACAAAATTTGGTATCAGAAAATTGTTGAGTTGAATGTGCCATCGTCTCTTTAATCTCACCTCGTTAAGAGGTGTTTTTATTTGATAAATAAAGATTTTGATTCTAAAACATTTCATTAAAAGGAGTTTTTCATCTTTTCAGAGCTTGGAATCAAATGAAAATCGAATACTATCCGACTACTTTTTTGTATTAAAGGATATCAAAAGGATTGCTATCTCTTGTTCTTTTGATTTTTAGTTTTTTTCTTTTTGGACGAGGTGACATCGTCATCTAAGATGAGAGCTAAACACGATAAAAGAGAATTTGTGAGAGAAAGCAGGATGAGAGGTGGTGGGACCTCGGAGATGGGTAATGGGAGAGGAAACCTGCGGCGCGTGGCAAATTCTATTAAATATTCAAATCGAAATCGCTTTAAATGGCACGACAAAGCATAAAAAAAAATCGCAGTAATTGACTGTGAGACACCCACGCAATCTCACACCAGCTTTTGGAATTTTGGAATCGAGAGAACACACACAAGAACGAACAGAACTGAAAATGTATATTATCGTACCTGAAACGCGAAGCCAGAAATCGACCCCAAAAAGAATAACAACAAAGGGACCTGAGGAGCTGAGCTGAGCGGAGCAGCAAGAGGGTGGGCCGAGGCAGGGAATATCCACCCCAAGGGTCGAGGGCCGAAAGCCGACGGCCAAGGGTCGTCATCATCATATTTCCCAAAATACCCTATATGACCCATTGTCAGGTTTTCTTCGGTGGCATTCTTGGCATATAGTAAAATATTTACGGTTTTTATTTTAAGAATTTCCTTTTTCCCCTTTCAGTTTCAATCCATTTATTTTGAAAATTTAGGAAACAGGATCTTAAAGTTACGATTTCGATCAGTTTTATTTTTCTGGTAAAAATAGTTGCTTCTATGTCTGGAGTCCAATTTATATTATCACTATATGTCCGATCGCATAACTGGAAACTTGTTTTAAAGGTACTCTTTAGGGAAAGTTACCCTGTTCGTGCAATAATCGAAAAGAAAGAAAGGCAACCTTTATGGGACAAACACCGGTACAGGACTCTTGAAGGAGGGTTGCTTGCCGATATAGTAAGGAATTACCCTATCCAATAATCACATAAAACTCTCGCGGTTCTCAACCCAAACTCAAACTGAAAAGTCAAAATGCAAAAGTTGCAAAGGTAAAAGGTAAAAGGTAAACGGAAAAGAGAAACGAGAATGGGAGAAGAGAACGAACGAGGACAAAAATGAATGGAACGCAAATTAATGGAACATTTTGCGGTTGATTTAATCCAAAAAGAAATGAGAGGATGAGATTATAATATGGGAGAAACTGAGAAGGAGAGAGATCGATCGGTAATCTGAGAATCAGTTTCGGGGCAACTCGATCCCTTTTCCTTTTTATACTCTTGCAGAAGGTAGTATAATTTTGGGATGAATTTGGAGCACTATCGATGTTTATAAAGTGGATATATTTTAGCAATCTTAGGATTGATTGAACTTTTTTTTTCTTTACGATTTCATAACTCGATTTCTTTACGATTTCGGTTAGATGTTTTATTTTTATTTAAATTCTTAATTTAATAAATAACACATTTTATACATATATAACAGCGGTCGGCACGGAGTTTTCTCAGTCGGCGTCGCTGCCGCTCACGCAAAGTATGGACAAAAGGGAAAAGTGTAGACAAATTGAAATTGTGGGGCTAGATTTTGCCTTTTTTAGCGTTAAATAGCTTGTTTTTAGGTTATAGCTATTCTTTTGCCATACTAAAATAATTGTAAGCTTTTTCCTTTTTCATATCTAGCCATAGAGTGTTCAATTTTCACTCATACAAATGTAATGTTGGCATTTGACTGTAGTGGTGCGGACCACTGATATATACATAAGTTTTCCTTGATTGCATTTTATTGAATATAAAATGATTATGAAAACTTTTCCACAAATCTGTTAATACTTTTTTTCTTAGCAAACAAAAACAAACAATGCTCGAAAAATCTCTCAAATAAATTTAAATAAAGCCTTTTGGGAAAAGAGAGGAAAAGAAAGTGAATTTGAGTGTTCAAATCAAATCGAAAAGAAGGAAGAATAGACAAAAAAAAAATGTTCTGATTCTCCGAAGCTCATCTGTTTTTTTTTTAACGCTCTTTCTCTCTCGGTGTCTCGGTGTATTTCTCTTTGAGTGTTTTAACACGCACTTTCTTTGCATTTCTTTTCTTTTCTGGCGGTTTTCGTCATGTGTTATTGTTGCTAATTTTGAAATGAAGAGTGATGAAGCGTGCAAAATAAAGCAAGAACTCTTTCTTTCTGTTTTTCTGTTTTTTTTTTTGCCCGTATAAAAATAGCCAAGAATATGAAACAGGAAAATCTGCTGTGGTGTACATGTGAGTGTGCCTGAGTGATGTTTCCTTAATTTGTTGCGGAGGTTATCAATTTGTAGAAATATTTCATTTAAAAAAATTCAAAATAACAAGTTCGTTAGATAGATTAAGAAAAAAAAATTAACCAATATATTTAAATCATATTTAAATACACTTAAAAATGGCTAGAAAAAGCTCAAACACACACACATACACTAGGCTACATAAGATTAAAATACAAACGAAGAGCTGACGCGGGAGCTCCAAATACAAATACAGCAATTTTGGTTTATTTGGGCTTTTTGCTGTTGTTTTTCTCACACTCACACTTTTTGTACGCAAAACTTAAACAAAAAACAAACTTGGTTTCTTTTGGAGTTCCTCTGGACTTAATAAATTTAATAATATATAAGATATATCTTTTTTTTTAACTGACGCAACTTTTAGAGTGTGACGTCTACGTCTGCGGCGACGGCGACTGCGACGCGCACGCTACGGCTAAACAACGTAAAATGAAATGAGAAAACATTGTGGAAGCCAAGGCGGCAGAGTCAGTGAGCGCCCCCAACAAAGAGAGTAAAAGCCAACTAAGAGAGCGCTGCAAAGAGAGGCTGCTGGTCACGTAGCTGCTTTTTATTTCTTTCGTTTGGCTTTTTTCAAGTTTAGCTTGTGTGTGTGTGTGTGTGTGGGAGCGAATGGAATGTGATGCGAGACGGTAAAAAAAAGCACGCGCTCCGCTGTACATTTTGTTGTTATTTTTGTGTGCATGGCAGATGGTGTGGAGAAAAAAAAAATAAAATAACCACAAACGAAAAAAGAAAGAATAAGCAAGCCAAACCAAACCCCACCCTCTCTCTCTCTTTCTTACTCACCACAAAAGGGGGCACATGCTAAAAACAAAGCCAAAAGCAAGACAAAAAAAAAAAACTGAAGAACGGCTCTTTAAGACGAAAAAAAAAAGAAAAACCACAAGCAAAACGAAAGAATCAAAAATTAAAAAGATTTTAGCTCCAACTAAGGGTTAAAAAACAAAGTTTGCATGCACACGCATGCAACATTTCCAAAAAGCGGATTAAAAAGCAAACAAAAATAGAAACAAAGGCAGGAAAAAGCAAACAAACAAAAGCAAACACTTTGAAAGCTATAAATAACAATAAAAAGGAACAATTGGTTTGCAAAAAACACAAACATACATACATATATACATATATACGTAAATATGCATGAAAGAAAAATGAAATGCAAGAAAAAATACACACACACTGACAGAAAACTTTTCGCACTTTGCACTTTTTGCACTTTGAAATTAGCTCACTATTTACCGTTAGAAAATTTAAGCACTATGCTGCTGCTGCTGCTTCTTCCTATTCTGCTTTTCGTGGGTTGCACTTAAACGTGAAAAAAATACGGGCAAGCGATTTTGTTTTTTTTTTTGTGCCTAGCTTTTCGGTTTCCTCTGTTATGTTTCTTATGTTTCTTGTGTGTTTCTTGTGATTCCTACCCGCACAAATGCAATGACAGAAGCAAACTAAATGCGAACGCCGCTCAATGGCTTTAACTTTGCCTTTGCCGCGGTCGCTGCCGCCTCGTCGCAGTCGACGGCGCTGCCGCAGCATTCGCGAAGCAACAACACCACAATGCAGCGGCCGACAGAAGAGAGCGCAGCACGGAAACATGGGGTAAAGAGAGAGAGAGAGAGCGCGGGAGCGAAGAGAGCGCACGTGACGCGCGCGTTGCGTATGCATGCACAGCAGCGGTTAAAAATATAAATACCTTCAGACACCTACTATGGAGATGTTCTTCGGATTCTTAAGATTTTATTTTATTCAAATATTTACAATGCTTTATATACTATTTTTGTAGTTTTGGAATTTTATTGAAATCATTAAACATTAATACGTAATAAAGTTTATTTATTTCTAAATATTTCAGTCAATAGAAAGCTATAAAAGCTGCTAATATTGCAACTTCTACTGTGTACGAGCGCGCCTGTTTGTGGTTGTCTGCATGTATGTAGATGTTGTTGTGTCCACATGTGTATGTTTGTTTGTCGCTGTTGCTTTTCTCGCTTTCTTGCGCTTGTGCATAGCGAAACAGGAAGAAAATAAAAACAATAACAACAGCGCCATGTAATTGTTGATATGTCTGCGGATGGCAGGAGAAGCAGCGGGCGTCAGCAGCCCAAGAACTTTAGGGTGGACCCAAAAACCGCGGAAAGCGGCCCTCCAAAAAATACAAAAATCTGCTACATATTAAATAATAGCACTAAGAAAGTACAGATATTATATTAAAAATAAATTTATAAATAATAGAAGTAATTGTATAACTATTTTCAATAAGAACCATCCTAAGGAGCTGCGCGTCAGTCGCTGCCTCTGCTGACGTCAATGTTGCCTGCACAGAGTCTCTCTTCATCTTTCTCTTTGTCTCCTTACCGTCACCCCATTTCCTTTTTATGCTGGGGCTCCATTCTCATTCCCGTTCGCACTCTGATTCTCATTCGCATTTTGCTGCTGTTGCTGCGTCATTGTTTCTTTCACGGCAACTTTTCCGCTGCTTCCAACATCTCCCTTCCTCTTCTTCTTCTTCCTCTTCACCACTCCCACCCATCACCACCCCCTTGCCACTGCCACTGTTTATGCACTGTTTCGAGCACATGTACAGTGGAAATTGCCTATAGTTATTTAAATTTTAATACATACATATATTTTAAATATGTACACCCAATACTTTTGTATTGTAATTATGTTTAAATAAGTAAACGAATTACAGTTTTAATTTAAGCCTCTTGCTGTTCTGTGCTGGCTGTCAATGGGCAGTATTCACCGTAGTCTCTTTGCCTTCCAAAATGTTTGCTCGCTGGATGTTGTGCTGCTGCTGCTGCTGCTGCTGCTGCTGGTGTTGTTGTGTTGTCTGGCTGGGCTTTTGTTATTGTTATGATGCGTCGACTGCGGCAGCGACGTAAGCAGCAATTTCGAAACGTGCTGGCATTTGTGTGGAACGGAACTTGTTTTGATATGCATGGCCTGCTCGCTCTGCCGGCGTCGCTGTCGGCGCAGCTGTCCAGAAAAAAAAAGAGAAAAAAGAAGCCTGAGCCCTGGGCAAAAGTTGCAGCGAGCCACAGCAGCAGCAACATTGCAGCAACATCGCGGCAAAGGCAACAGCAACAGCAACAGCAATTGTTTGTTTTCATAATTTCTCGTGCATTTTGTTCTTATTTTTACTGGAAGACGACGAGGCTGCGAGCCAAGGTGGCAACTTGGGGGAGGGGAGTTGGAGCAGCAGGGGGGTGCGAAGAGGTGCGAAGAGGGGGTGGCAGGGCCTGAAACAATGTTGCTGACGCAGCAGCAGCAGCAGCAGCAATTGTCGAGGGTTCATTGTACTTTTTTGGGTCTCTGTGCTTGTCCCCACTCCGCCCTCAATATACCCTTTTCCCATCTCCATCACCCACCCTGCTTTATCATCTGGCCTTTGTTCGCATTTCTAGGCCAAAATTTGCAATTCGAAATTCGGTTTTTGGCAGCCCTAGGTAACCAAAAAAAAACCCTTTGAGCTGTTAATACTCTGAAACTTATGTTTCAGCAAAGGTTGGAACTAATTATATTTTTTAATATTTTATATGTTACGCACAATTAAAATATTTTTAACGAATTTATAAATTATAAATAAATCAATTTGATCTGCGAGCAACACTTGAGAATGTTGTCACCAAATTCGCTAGCTCCAGCTATTATAGTCTCTAAGATTTGTAGTTTCATATGGACGGACACACGGACACACGGACAGACGAACAGACGGACAGAAGGACAGACGGACAGACGGACAGACGGACAGACGGACAGACGGACAGACGGACAGACGGACAGAAGGACAGACGGACAGACGGACAGACGGACAGACGGACATGACTACATCGTTTCGGCTGGCGATGCTGATTAAGAATAAACATATGTACATATATACTTTATGGGTTCATAGATGTCTCCTTCTGCCTGTCTTAACCCAACCAAACCTTGGAGGACATACACGTTCTGCCATAATCGGTCAGATTGTTCGTAATAATCAACCGTAAGAGGCACGTGTAAAATAACGTGCCCATACTCGCACTTGCACAATCATTCCCTCCAAAAGCGTAAAGGACTCTACCCTATACGGAACTGCCACGGTTTCCTAGAAGGAATCCTTCGATAACGAAAGTTTCAACAGCGAGGGAGAGGTGGTAGCTATTGTCGAGAAGGCTGACGACATTTTGTGCAACAGAATTCGCAGGACGACTTGGATAACGAAGCGTAAATTCTGATCGAAGTCATGTGCATGCTCATGTGCATGTTCATGTGCTGTGTGCTGTGTGCTGTCGACATATTGAGTGTCAGTGACAAGCGCTCAATGTATGTACGATGCCCGTCAATTGCAAAGTGCAACGAAAGCATAACTATGATGCAGATGAGCTGGACGAAAGCATGCTCAGGCACGTGTACTTTTCGTATTTAATTTCGCACTCCCTGTGGGACAGCCAGTACTTTGGTCACTTAGAAGATTCTGGTCAAGACCTTTAATCCTCTGTCACTGCTGAAACATTTGTATAAGACGATTGAACTGGAGATATTGCTTTGAAGCTAGCCTCGGTTGACAAGCCAACGAGCAGTGTGACCATAAACTCGGCGACAGCAATATTAATGCTGGAAAATAGTCACTGGAACACTATGTGCCATAGTGCATTCATCCTAAGTGATTATCACTTGGGATGAATGCACTATGGCACACAGACGAGCTTTGAAGGCGGTTCACTGAACGATAAAGGATGGATCGATGCTATTTTTCAAGACACATTAAAGGCTGCAGAAATAAATCAAGTGTACGAAGTTAAAGAGAAGTAAGAGAGATATTCAGGTGGATTCCACCAAATTTTGATCGGAAAGGAAGTGGAAACGAGAATCTGAATAATACCAAGACCTTCGGAGAATCACAAAACAGTATTAAACAGTATTAAAGAACTTTTCTAAGGTCTAGAGAAGAAAAATTAATGAATGAATGCAGGAATATGGGAATATGTATGCTTTATGTTTACTATATACGTCATATGTATATGTACATAAGTACACATTAACTTTTAGCTTACTGTTTGTTTTAACTTCAGTTCGACATAAAAATAACAACAATTGCCGTAGGACAAGGAAGAGTCTTAAAACTTGTTTACCACCAGTTTCCATGCTCTACCCTTCTTGTCCCTTGCCACCATCACCTTTGCGTCTGCTTGTCTCCATATCTCCCCGTTCTCCTTGATCTTCTTCTCGCCCCTACTTTTGCATCCTTCTTCACCGTTTGGTTTATCCCTCTGGTGTTTCCTTGGGATTCCTTGAATTTCTTGTCTTGGGCACAAGAAAGCACAAGGAAAATACAAGGTACGAATTTAACGACAAAAAAGAGAACTGATAATGATGTGGGGCCAGCAGGAGGGGGAGGTGGCCAAAAAGGGGAGGCGCAGGTGCAGCGCCAAAAGGTTAAAGAGAATGACAGAAAAAGTTCAAAAGTGCATGACGGAGCAAAACGGAAATCAAGCCAAGAGGAAACAGAGACAAACTCTAATTGGAGTTCGATACACACACACACACACATCAAATAAGAAGCAGAAGCAGCGTGGGCGGCTGACAATTTGCTGTGGAAACACACAAGAGCAAAAGGAGTGGACGACAAGAGGTGGAGCAGCAGGGAGGAGGCAACGAGCAAGAACTTGCGGAAAACCGGGTGAGCGAAAACAAAAACAAACAAGCTCAGCTCTCGTTCGCTCTCTCACTCTCTCCCCAGAGAGGATAACAGATGGAGAGGTCTAAAACAGGATGACGAACGAGAGTGCAAAGCGACAGCTGAGGAAAATGCGTCGCAAAAATAAGGCGCAGGTGCGATGCTAGGATGATGCCTGCGATGGTGTGTGTGAAAAGTGAGGCGGCGTAAAGAGGAAGCGGAAGAGAAGAGAAGAGGAAGACACAAACTTCAAATTATTCAAATATTCTTTTGACAAATTATTTTATTGGTTTGTATATCAAATTTGTATTTTAGATTATTTATTAATTTAATAAATTACTATTTACTATTAATTTATTTTTATGATAATTTAATGAAAACTTTATTAATAAAAATCTTTTTGATTTTAGATCAGAGATGCCCACTTCAAGTACTTGGGTGCTCTTGATATATTCATTCATTTCATTTCTCCGAAACTTGAAGAAGCTGGAAGCCGATTCTCTTCAGTCTATCCTCCTTTTGCGGTTTTACACTGCGAGCAACGACTTGAGAGCTCTTTTAGCTCTTTAAGCTACGTACTCAGACACGCGAAAAGAGTTCCTAAGCATTGAGTTAAAAGGAGAGGTCAATAGTCACCCTCTCGCTCTGTCGCACTGCTAAGGAACACTTTTCGCGTGTCTGAGCTTTACATAATGTTGCATATTGCCTGTTTGGCAGTAAGTTTAAAGGCTTAAGTTTAAAGCTGTAAAACTATCGACGATACTATCGATATAATCGATGGTGCTGTGCTCCGGGTCACCATCGATTGTTTTTTTATACTATCAATACATCGCGTTAGCAGCAAATCAGTGAATTCTTATAAAATTTACAAGTTTTGCCAATAAATATAATATAAAAATAAATATAATCATAAATTCTTATATTCTTAAGATTTAAATTAATTTTTAATTATTAATATCAAAAACTATCTATATATAAATTCTATATAGACAGTAATGTGATTGAATTCAATTGTTTTTTTGTTTAATACATAAAATCTTTTATAAATTATGCCATTTTAATTGGTTTGTTTAAGCAAAGTACATAAAATTGTTATAAGACCATTTTATTTTGTCGATAGTATCGATATAATCGATGGTTTGGACAATCACTATCGAAAATATCGAGTGAGAGCACCATCGATGTTTTTACAGCTATAATAGATTCGATATTGCACTCTCTAAATAAGAATGTAAGACGTATTGGCCTCCAAGCAATATAAAAGACAAAATTTGCATTACGCTCAGATTCTCTCAGTGTAAAGCGTATTAATGCACTCTCACTTAAGCTTCCTTGGCTGACACCTCGGTTTATATACATATGAACATACGTGCATAAATATGTATGTGCATATGTATACATAAATATGTACGCACTTAAAATCCGCCATAGGACTATAGAAAATTCGGGTATTTTAAAAAAACTTAATTGAATTTAATTTAAAGAGTATTGCTATAGAAAAAGAGACTGGCTGAAAGACACTTTTCCCTCTCTCTCAGAGGCATAGCATAAAAAACCGGAAGACAAATGGCCAAGAGCGGCGGCGCAACAAGCAAAGAGAGCAGACAGAGCCTCGGCAGAGGTGCAAAAGAGCAGGAGCGGAAAAACCGGGCTCGGAAATAAGCCGCAAGAGAGCGGCGACAGAGAAGGCGAGCAAACAAGTGAATGGAAACAGCAGAGTCCACTGAGGGAAACAACAATAACAATGCAACAATTTGTTGCCGCAACATGTTGACACAGAAGTCAAAGAGAGCGGCGGCAAGCAGAAAGAAAGTGGGAGGAGAAGGAGAAAGCAGTCCCTTGGCAGTCTCTCTCTCCCTCTTCCACTCATCCTCCCCCATTATCCTTTATCCCAGGCGTGTAATCGCAATTGGAAAAGCCATCTATTTGCATTTGCATTTTGCTAATTAGAAGTATCTAGAAGATGCTGCATGTATGCATATGCATGCCTCTTTGGCAAAACGTGGTCAAAAGGCAATTGAGGCATTTAAGGGTTAAGGATTAGCTCAGTAGGGGATAAAATATGTACAAAATAAAAATATAAAATAAGAAAAATATGTTGTAAGCATTATCTGAGTACTAAGTATGACATAGTGTAGCCCTTTCAGCATTTTGTTAAGACTACAGTCACACTACAATTTATAAATTAGAAGAAACACACATTGAAATAAAAGGAGCGAATAAAATCAAAGAAATAAACAGTAATCAAGACAGAAACTACGAAAACAATGTATATGAATTAAAGGTTTCCAAACCAGATCCCAATAAACCTTCAAAAACGGCTTTTTAAGTTCAAAATATTCCCCAACTCTCTCAACTCTCTGATATTTTATTATAGTGTATATACAAATTATATAATAATAACCCCCAAGAGTCCAGTTAGCAACCAATCCACACAGAAATGCGTGCCGCCAATGTAAACACAGTGTGAGCGGCTGCATAACGTGGCGTATGAGTAATGCAACCCCTTTCGCCTTAGCCCTTCCACGGCACGGCTTGGCATGGCATGGTGATCCCATGAAACCCAAACAAATGCAGGCGAAACAGAAGAAACCAGTGCCGGCCGGGTGGGTTACGGCTGCAAGTGTTTTCAGCTCCTAAAATTCCATGGAATTTTAATTAGCAAACAAACAAACAAACAAACAAAAAACAATGACAAATGAGAAGGAAAGCTAAATAAATACTCATTCAAAGCGAACAACAAGGAGTAAATAAAATACTCTAGGTATAATATCGTTATAGACTTTTTCAAACAAGTCCTTATTGTTTAAACATAATTAAACTAAACTTCATTTAATAAAACGTTTACATATATAAATAAATAGCAAACTTAAAGAAAATGAAATACTCGCATAATAATATCAAGAATATTTTATATCCAATATTTGCCAAATTTGAAATAAATTCAAATAAAATTAAATAATATTTAATAAGAGGAAACTACACAGCCACACCAGGACCAGGACTCGGATTAAGCGAGTAAAAATGCCTTAGGCTATCGTATGTGTGTCTCATTTTTTTTTTTCATCACGTCAAATAAAATAAAACTAGAATAATGATACTGTTATCGTAGTTTATGGCTGGATTCTTCTTTATTTATTTGATTTTATTTGCTCCCTTGTTATTTTCAATGTGTGTTGTTTTCTTTTATAATTTTGTAGTGTGACCGAAGTCTTTTTTTTTCTACTTAATAATAATTTCATTTAATCTCGGCGGAATCTTAACATAAAATGCTAAATGCTTTACAAACTGCTAAAAGGGCTACACTATGCCATACATAGTACTCAGTTAATGCTTACAATACATTATAATATAAAATAAAAATATGAATGAAAAAGTTAGTATACATACTTCACCGTACATAGTGTCGAAGTGTCCTCCTAAATTTAAGTACCCAAAGTTAGAGAATGTACTGAAATAAGAAAGCGAGCGTGTGGCCAGGGAAGAGTATTCTTTAATTTGTGTTATTCTTCCTGCAATGAAAGGGAAAGAGAGATTGTTGTGAGTGGAGAGTAAGGAGCGAGTGAAGAATGTGCACATGAAAAATGTATAAATATAAACAAAGGTACAGGGAATAGGAGTAACCAAACACTTTGATAACCCCCGTTGGCGACAGCTGGTTTGAGGCCTAAACTTAACCCTTAAACGGGAAACAAAGTTTAAATTGCAGAAGCCCCAAAAAAAGCGGAAACCCTGCAAAAATCCTGCAAGAAAAAAAAAACACACACACACACATACAACTATTTGTATATTGGCAACCCAAGAAAATACCGTAAAATGAGAGGGTATGGCAGAGAGGGGCGTCAAAGGGTTAAACATCAATCAGATGTGGGGGAGATTCGTAATCGCAGCCATCAATCAAAGTGAGAGGAAATCCAAAACTCTCTGACAGATTGGATGATTTAATCTTATAAACATAGTGTATGTACATAAAAGATAAGATATTTCACAAATTGTGAGGGGTTTTCCCCCCCCAAGTAATCTATAAATCAATACAAATAAGAACAAATAATAAAGATTATGTATGCGTTAAAATATTTATAAAACACAAAGGTTGTCTGGGAGGGAGCAGTCAAAAAATATTAAAAAGCTATAAAAAGCTGTAATATATCTATGTTTCAAGGTTGCAATGTAAAAGTGTCATTTATGACCCTAAGGGCTAAACAAGCGATTACTGGGGGACTGTTTATAAAACATAACTAATATTAATAATAATAGTAGTGAATATAGTATAGGTATAGTAAATATAAATGTATTTTATTCTGTATTCCACAACCCATATCTAAGATGTTGGTAATGGCTTTCCCCTTACTAATCATAGCCTACTTTTGGGGGCTAACTATAGCAAATATTTTGGGAATTAACTTAATTATAATATTAATAAACCTATAGTGAATATAGTATAAGTATAGTAAATATAAATGTATTTTTGAACATGTTAATATGCTGTATTCCATAACCCTTACCTAAAATGTTGGTAATGCCTTGTCCTAACTAATCATAGCCTACTTTTGGGGGCTAACTATATATAAATATTAAATATTTCGGGAATTAACTTAAATCGCTATTTTAACGCTTAATACTTGTCCTACTAAGTTGTAATTTGCCTTAAATTTATATTTATAGATAGGTTTTAGCAAAATATATTGTTTGTATTAAACACATACATAAGTTATATAAAAACCCTGTAATTATAAATGTTATTCATGTCGTATGTCGTATGCCCCCGCCCATAATTTATTCACGGCTATTCCATCGAAAGTGTTCCAACAATGCAAAGTCAATTTAATGAAATGAATATAGCATGAACTTGACAGGTCATTTTATTCTTTATTCGCCTCTTTTCTACTCTGAATTGGTGCCGTCTCTGTGTGTGTGTGTGTGTGTGTGTAAATGCAGTTTGCGACTATGTATGTATGTATATTCGCAGCTATATATAGCCCCTTGATTGACGAACTGACTGACTGATTGCCCAGGCAACTAAGCCCTGACTCTGACTCTTCATACATCGCACCATCCATCGCCCATCGCCCATCGCCCGTTGCCCGTTGCCCGGCTCTGATTATATGGGCTTGCCCCATCATCAGCGTCCGATTGTTGTTGCTGCAATGCGGGCCTATGGCACAGTGGTCGCGAATGCCAAAAAAACAGAAGTAAATATATTTACAGAATAGAGGGAAACATTTTATATATACTGTGAAAACCGGGTGACACAATCTGTCGCTTTGATCAAAGCAGACCAAGTAAAACCAAGCTTAATTTCCATGTGATAAGCCTTACGGACTCTAGGGTGCACTCTGCTCAGCCCTGGAATTAAGTTTATATAATAGTCAATGACTGCGTTCACTTATAGTATCCAGCAAAAACAGCATTTTTAACTTTCCATAGGTGTTTATATGTATTTATATTATTTTTTCCTAGATTTTTCATATACGGTACCCATAGGGTTAAAGTATTATAATATTGTGCATGCTAGTGAGAAATTGAAATAAAGCTCTATAGCGAAACACAGGTTAGAATTCCCAAGCACGAATTCAGCTGCAAAACTGATGAAGACTACGGAAAATAGTGAGGTTGATCAGTCAGCAAAAGTACTTAGGCTCTGGATAAGAAAAAATTTGGTACTGCTCTAATCCTACTGCTGGTCTTTGGACAAGATCTTTTTCAAATTTTGGAAAAATAAATCAACCGTTTAGACCTTAATATTTTATAATATAATTTTATAATATATATAATTTTATAATTTTGTCCTTTATTTTTAAGTCACAGAAAAGACGCGAGCTCACAGCCTTGCGTCCCGGGTATCTCACAATCGAGGACATTGGCCTGTGTCTTTCTTACTTATGTTTTTGGAATAGTTTTGGCATTTTGCCCCATTGTCTCGTACTTGCGTTTTCCATTAACATCGCTCAGACACTCACACACACACATATGGGTGAATGCAATCTGCTGTTCTCCGAGTGTATGTGTGTGCTTAGGCATGTATGTTGCATGTCGAGTGTAAGAGAGCAGATAAAAAGAGGGAGAAACGGAGAATCAGAGGAGCAGCACACAACAATGATTGCAACTTTTATGCCACTTTTAAAGCATAATTTTCGTTTCGTCTCGTTTTTTTTTTGCAGCTAGTGCCCTATGTATTCTCCGCCCACCTTTTTACCCCTAACCCCCTCTCAAACCCCCTCTCAGCAAAGCCTCCCCTTAATTTTCAGCCCCGACGTTTAACATTGAAAACGAACGTTGACATAAATGCAATCAGCACGCGCTGAAATGCGAACAGGCAGAGCTGACAAATGACAGATAGAATTGGAGAAAAGTGATAGGTTGAGAAATATAAAAGATGGGGGGGAGGGGATATCAGAGACGGAAAAGGAGGAGGAGGAGGAGAGAGAGCGGTAAAGAATGACACAAATGCAATTGCAATTGTTCATAATATCGGTTAATTGGCAATGACGTGGAGCTGTCGTTCAAATTTCGATTTAACACGATATTCGAATTTCGATTTTCGATAACTATCGATAAGGATTTTGTGTAGAGGTGGAGAAACATCGATGTTTGCTGTCATCTATGTTTTTCAATGTTTAAACAAAAAACATCGATGAAAAAAAACATCGAAGTTTTTCAATGTTTTCAAAAAAACAGAAAAAATAATTTCCTCTAAGAAATATTTAAAAAAAAATTCCTTACTTTAGTGATGTGACAAAAACATCTATATTTCCCCACAAAACATCGATGCATCGATATTTTAATCGATGTTTCTCCACCTCTAGGCCTTAGTTGCATCACAACAAAAACATGTAAGAAAGCTAGAGTTTAGATTGTTAAGTGGATTTCCTTTAAGACTTGGACTTTGATATTACTTAAACTTATTATTTGTTTAATTATTCGCAGTCTCAAACATATTATAAATACGTTAATTTCGACAAACTAAACTTCCCGGAACTCAATCTCAAAATCGTAATTTATACATTAATAATTAATAATCGGCTTTCCCTGCTCTCGATATGTTCAAGTTCAGTTATCGATTACACATTGCCGCATGGAGCAAGCCAAAACGTAAAGATGAGAGCAGTCTTTTCTTAATTAATTTCCACGTAAAAATAGCTAAAGTAAAAAAAAAGAGGTATATATCTTATGTATATGTATATCTATTACAGTTCATGCTGCTCTTCGCCTGTGTTCTTGATGGCTTCCGTTCCATCTCCTCCTCCCCATGCTCTTATTCTGGTTGTGCTGCTGTTGCTATTTTCTTCGTAGTGTAGTTTGGATGCAAAAATCAATCAAGCTGAGTGTTTGCCCATATACAGCAGGAACAAGTAGGAAGGCTGTTGTAGAATGCCGACTATAAGATACCCGGTAAGCACGGATATCTTAGCTTGCTTCAAAGCACAAAATTCTCACAGTTGCAAATATGCAAATATTGCTCTTGTACTTAGACTATATACACTTTCACTCAATGGGTATCAGGTATAGAAAGATTGAAGCCCAACACATCCCCTTTTTCCCCGTAATTTCCGCACATACCCTCCCTACCTCCCTCCCATTATCCCCCCCCACTTTGCCCTCTAACACCGTATGACAAAAGCGTTCAAGTGGAAAATGCAGCGCCCACTTTTTGGGTAGCCAAGTGAACCGACGTCTGATGTCGATGGGTTCTCGGATGATGCTGTCACATCAGGAAAATTTTTCAATGCAGTTCATCGAGCCCGTCATGCACTTCCTGAAAATCATTTATAAATAATTTTGTATAAATCTAGCGAATATTCGCCTTCAAACTGTCGAAAGAACATTACAATTCGGGCAACGAAACCGAACATCACAAAGACATAAACCTATACTCATTATAGTTTGGGATTAGGTAGTTTTTGTAGTTAATAATTAAGAAGTATTTATTTAAAAAATTTTTTTGTCGATAACAAATTAGTTATCGACTTATATTTTCATATGTACATACATATATCGAAAATGAATCGATATTTAACCGCATTTCGTTTTGTAGTTAATAATTAACCAACATTTCGTAAACATTTTGAAAGGTTTTTTTTGACAAAAATGTACAATTATCGAACATATGTTCTCATATACATATATATCGATATATATCGAAATATATCGAAATAAATCGATACTCAAATTGAAGTATTAAATCGTTCTTTCTTGGCTTAGCTCATTAATTTTTTTCCTGACGTAGCCCCCTCTGTTCTCTATCTTTCTTTATGTTTTCTTTGCCAGCGTTTTGCTTTTATCAACAAGGGCAACATGTGTGTAATCAGAGTGCCGCACTCTAATTAGCAGCAAACAAATTTCCAAAGAGGCAAAACCTTCAAGAGGGGGCTTGGATAAGGCTTGCAATATATACATATAGGGGTTAATGGGGGTGTGTGCCGTGTTGAACTTTTCACTTTCGAAACGCTGTCTCCGGCTGCCTTCTTCCTTTTATCCCAGGCACATGATATGGCAGGGTAGATAAAAAGTCCAGCCGAAGTTAGCTTTATTTCATTTTATAGCAATAGAGAGTTAGATAAATATATATTTAAATAAATCCTGTAAAAAGAAAAATAAATAGACAGACGACAGTTTTGGATTTTAATTTCAATGTCAAACCAGAAACTTGTAATAAAGAAATTATTTCAGAAGTACTTATTTTCCCAAGAAAATGTAAAATGATTTCGTTCAAACCGATAAGAAACTGTATTTTTAAAGTCACCTTTTCGCTTTTTCCAATCAGAATGCATTTGGATTTTAGCTTCAGCTGATCCGCACACACACGGGGGCAAAGCCAAACAAAGACGGCAACCTAATGCAAACACTTATCAGGAGCAAAAAAGAGAGATAAAAGTATAAACAGAGAGACAGGCAGAGGCAGAGAGAGAGAGACTTGAATGAGGGCGTATTTATATACCCGGTACCCGTAGGGACAAAGGTATTATAACTTAGTGCCAACAGACAAAAAAAAGGAAGCATTTCTACAGATACTGCCTTGAATTCGGGAAAAAGTAAATAGATATAGACAGACTTTCTTTGAAATGTTTGAGTACGATAGGATAATAATTTATCAGAAAATAAAGTGGCAACCTTCTAAATTCTATCTTGCTCGCACTCGCACTTGCCTTAGACGGTTAGTCGAGTCTCGAACCGTGTCGATTATCGATCTTTTCAAAGATATCGGATTAAAACTTAATATATGTACGTATAATTCTTTAATTAAATTATACCCATAATCTTTCAATTTCATCCAAGTCATAGCTGCCATAGGAAAGATTGGGAAATGAATAGGTACAAATTAGAACTTTGCTGTTTTGAAAATATTTCTATAAATTTCAAAATAAATTCCTGAACCTACCAAAACCTTTAACATTTCCTTTTAATTTGGTTTTGGAAATTCTTTCTCCGCTATCAGTATTTTCACTTGTATTTTCTAGACATATTGTCCTTCTCGTTCCTAAATGTTTCTTATCCACTTTCCTTTGACTTTCTTTTTAAAACAATTTTGAAATTTCCCATTTAGGTTTATCAGCATTTTTTCAAATGGCACAGGAAATGGAAAATTAGGGAATGCAATAATCGAAAATAGGGGTTTGATAAATCCCGTACACATCCGGCCTCAAATAGTTTAAAAACAAATTGAAGAATTATTCCAGTGAGCAAGGAAAACAGGTAAGAAAGCTACAAAAACAGCTAAGACAGCACGACTATGCGATAACCGGTAACAGCCAGGAATATAACCGCGGTTTAGGAGCCGACTAACCATCTAAGAGGAGTGCGACTGTGCAAGCGAGAGGCCATAATTAAGCTCCAAACCATGAGGTTAGTTGTCCTAACCTGAGATCCTAATTAAGGATGCCATCCTTTCTTGTGCAGAAACTTGATGACGTTACACAAGATTATTTTGTGGGGTATTAAGTGCTAATGGTCATTGCAGTTATAACAAAGGACAGGGAATGAGACATTGCGGCTGGTAGGCCTGCCTAGACACCGGCCAGTGATAACGGGCGAAAATTCCGAGAATGTCGTCAGGGGCTCATTGTAGTGAATAGAATTTAGGAGAGTTGAGGAATCAATAGCGCCCAGTGAGTAGCTTGTGTAGAAAGATAACACCGTAACAGGTCCGACGTTTAATTAGAGTAGGTAGGTTCAGTAGGTGTAGCGGGGCTTAGAGGCATCCCGCCACCCCCCAGTTTAATCCTCTTTGGGCAAACAGAGTAACTGTTGCTGGACGCATTTGATCCTGTACTGGTATCCAGATAATGGAGCAGTATTGAGTCTTAAAGTAGCTTTGTGGTGTAGAAATAATTTAATTTCTTGGACCAGCGCTTGTTGAAAGCTAATAAACCGTAGCATTATTGGATATAGTGCAGATGTGGGTGGGAGGTAGAAGGCAGTAATAACTTTTTACTATTTTACAATTTATTCTGTGGGAGAATATTCTTTAAGTTTGGTATTCAATGGAAATTATTCATGATTAAGAAGCGCATTCTTAGTAAATGAACTAAATAAGTATTTCTTAAAAATTACTGCGCCTTTATATGTATATTGAATATCTTTGCTATTTTGGCAGCAGTCGATTTGAAATCTTTTTTATACCCGGTACCCATAGGGTACAAGGGTATTATGGGTTAGTGCCAACCTCTGTCCGTCCGTGTGAAACAACAGATCTCAGAGACTATAAAAGCTAGAGTTACCAAATTTGGTGACAACATTGGAATCTGTTGCACGCAAAATAAGCTATACTCGTTATTTTCGGGTTAAAGTTAATAGATACAAAAAATGAATAAAATAGAGCGGACGTTTCCTGAAATTTTCAGTAAAATCGGATGATAAACATGGGAGATACTAGCAATAAGGTTAGAATTTTAACACACCGTCCTAAGGCACTGCTGCTGCAAGCTGTAGCCGACAGGTGGCGCATTCGAGCCTTGGCCGTGCGATATAATGGCGCCAACTGCAGAAGAATATAGCAAGATATGACATAATTCATTTTTTGACGCCGATCGAGCGGGTTTTTTGTGTTCCTCTAAAATGTATCATTCATATTTAACTATGACATTAAATTGTGTAGGTCGGGAGCTAATTCGAGAGGCGATTTATTTTAAGAAGTATCGAAGTAGACTATTATAATGTATGTACAATTTTAGATTGCCCTTTAGTGTGAAGCGCAAACGTTTAGGTACCGGGTATCTCACAGTCGAGCACAGTCGACTGTAGCTTTCTTACTTGTTTTATTATTGCAGGAAATAATTTCTGAGACCCATTGTAAATTTTAGAATTTTTAGAATTTGGCGATTTAGAAAGTAACTTCTTAGCCAAACAATGTTTGTTCAATCTCGTTATAATTAATTTATAACAATCTTTATAAGTTTAGTTACATTTCGTAGTTTATAACTAAAATTATAATATCTGTCCTTTTCCTTTGTTTTAGGTAAACTCTGTATTGCGGACTCTATTTTTCGTGGAAAATTAACTATAAATATATTTTAATAATAATTAAAACTTCATCATGTTCATCTTCATTTTATTTATTTACTTATATTAATGATTCATTTGGTTTTGGAGTTTCAGAGTTTCGACAAAACAAAAAATAGCGAAAAGTAGCGCATTCAAATTGAACACGTCGCCCCAATCCCACACATACATAAGCGCAACACACACAGACACAGCCAGCCTCTCTCGCACTCCCTCTTTCCCACTGTATCCCACACACGCCCTCTCTACGTCGCTCACCAAGTGCAGTCATGTGCATGCATTTATGACCTACAATAATAAGCAGGCAATGCCAGCGAGTGTGAGCGAGATGGTCAGCTCCAACCAGCGAAGAGAGGCGTCAAAGGCGAGCGAGTGGGTGGTTGAGAGAGGGAGCGTGCGTGATTGATATGTCTGTGTGTATGTGTGTTGTTATCGCTGTGTTGTCTTTACCGCTATTTCGGCTTTGCCTCAATCACGCGACACAAAAACAAAAAAAAGAAGGGAGTGTGTGGGTTGGAGATAGAGGGAGCTCATGTGTTTGTGTTTGTTTTTGCAGCTTGCGTTTTTGCTGATGCATGAGTGTGTGTGTGCATTTTGGGGTGTTGTCATTGCAAATGCAATTTGGCTCTCTGGCTCTCTGCCTCTTTTGTCTTTTCTTTTCTCTCTTTCAAACGAAAAGTTGTTCTGAGTTAAAAATAAATATTTAAGATTTTACTAACTTTCGAAAACTTTATTAGTTTTTAATTTACATGTATTTATGTATATTTTATTTTGTTATATCATTTGCTATAAAAAATAATATTTGTTTTTATTTATGTAATTATTATTAAATACGCTTTAATTATTTTGAATTTTCTGTTTGAGAGATTCGTTTTTTTTCCTAGAAGTACATTATTTATTATTATTTTGAATTATTTTCTTATTCTCTCTTTGAATTCTACTCTTAGCTCTGCAGCTTTCCTCTGACTCTCTTTTTGTATTCTCTTCTGTGTAGCTCACGTGTCAGCTTCATTTTGTTTTGCCTTTATTTTATTTATTTTTTGTTTTGCCAAAAGCTGCCACGCAAACGGGTCTCTCTCTCTTTTCTCTCACTCTCTTTCTGCCCCATTCTTTGGTAATTGTTTTTACTTGACAATTGGAAAACTACCAGCCGGTTTTCTTTAGCTTTATGCTCTCTCTCTTACTCTCTTACTCTCTTTCTCTCAGTTTCTCCGCCGTTCGCTCTCTCTCTCTGTTCAATGACTTGGCTGACGTGTTTACTGGTTTGGCTTTTGTTGTTGTCTTCGGTGGCGTTTCTTTTCAGTTGTTGTTTCCTTTTTTTTGTTGTTTTCGATTTGCGGGCGCACGTTGCTTTGTTATTGTTGTCGCTGATGTCAGATACGAAAAACATACACATCCAAGCACAGAGCCATGTGCAATGTGTGAAATGAATAAAAGACAACAACAAAAACACTCGCTGCTCCCTCCAACTATCTCTCGCTCTCTCTGTGTCTCTCTTTCGCTCGTGGACGAACAATGGTTGATATGAAAAGCAAAACAAGTTGATGAAAGTAATTGTATAATAAATTCGAGGGTACAAATTGTTACTTAAAATTAAGTAAAAAAAAAATCAATTTAGAAAAAATAGAATGTGAAACAGTTTACACAAAATAAAAACAAATATAAAGCAATTAAAAGCCTGCTTATCATCAATAAAATTTAAATTGATTATTTAACATTAAGTAATATATAACAGAGGAAAAAACAAACCAGCTTAAAAAAAAAAAACCATATGCGATATAATTCCCAACGAGGTCTAGTTGCAAGTTGTAACCACCAACTTCGGGGAATCTTAAAGTCCTAATGACAACCCTGGAAAGATCGGTAACTAGACTTACCTCTTCGAACTTGGTTGCTAAGGGTTGCCACCTTCCGAGCTTAAATTAAATTAAGGTTAGCTGGTTTTATCATTGCAAACAAAAAAAAACAAAATAAAATACGTAGTCATTATATATAGAAATATATTTAAAAAATCATTTTTTTAAATAAATTTTTGAGGAAAAAATTTTGATGATTACGTTATCATAGAGAAGGGGGGTTCCTCCAATGATTACTCATGATTACATAGGGGGAAAGGGTCAAAAGTCATCAAAAGCGTAATTAAGTTTATACTAAACCTTTTACAGCAAAAAAATTTGTGTCTTATGTTTTGAAATGTTTGAGATGTTTGTTTGAAAACATCGAAAAATCTCGATGTTATTTTTATCGATTATATAACATCGAAAAATACATATAATACATTTGAGGTTTTTCTAAAGTAAAAAAACTATTTTTTGTTTAATGATTAATTTTAAATATCAGATTAAAATAAAAGTGAAATATGACAAAAAACAATGTGGCATCCTTACGCCGACTTCGAAAACTGGAATGGGACTAGGTGGCATCACTAAAATTTCGAATATTTTAAGTATGTATTATACACATAGAGAATTTCTTTAGAAATATGTCCTAAAACTGAAAAAAATACATATGTACGTACATATGTACATATGTACTTACTGTATTTATAATAATATTTTTTGAAACAAATTTGTTTGTTTAATATTTATTTTATAATTTTTTCTGTAATTTTCGTTAATATTTATTAATAATTTATATTATATTATATTTTATTATTTCTTAATTTTAATTTGTTATAGTTGCAGTTTCATCAGGTATCGTTTTTATTTTATTTACTCTGACGTCAGCGTCGCAGTCTCTGTTGGCAGCAGCAGCGGCAGCGGCAGAATCTGCTAGCTGACCCGTTACAGAGTTACACCTGCGTTCAAGCTAATAGTAATAAGAGCAGAAATACTTGTCTAAAAGGTATTTTAGAAGGTGTTGAATTCTTGTTTAGAAGCTTCAGACTCAAAAAAGTATACATGAGAATCTTCGTTCTCTTCGCATTAGAGCTTTCTGAATAAAACTATTCCAATAATCTTCATTCTTTTGCAGGTATAATTTACAACTTACATTATTCGGATCGGACAACTCTATCATATATATACATATGTATGTATGCAGCTGCAATTGGAGAGTTCTGAAAAATACAACAAGAAATTGCAGCTTAAATGTTAGAATTATTTAAATTGAACTTGTATGAGTAAGAAATAGAAAATAGGGGTCTTGAGAAATATTTATTATATTTTGTACTATTGCATAAAAATAGCTATGAATAATAGAATATAACTCTAAAAAAGGCTAGGTTTAGCCACAAAATTACTATTTGACCGCACTGGGCTTTTATTACATTCTGTGTGCCGACAGAGGCCGGTTAAAAGAAACTTGCTGACTCGCCAGTCAGAGCTGTGGGCATCATAGCTTCAAAATTTGTATGCATATATATCCCCAGCTAATAGGTCATCTTTTAATAATAGCAATACGTACAAAATATATATGCTTAGATTTTCAAGCATTTTGAAAACGAAAATAAATTCGTTGACTTGAGCACTATTATTTCGATAGCCACTGTAATTACATTTACTCTCTGCCAAGGGGGTTGGAAAAGGGGGCATTAGTCACTGGGGACAGTCACAGACTAAATGGCACTTGTTGTTCGTTCTTCAAGAAAAGCTGGGCTGCGACGGGGCGGGTGGTGGGGTTCGGTGCCCTCCCTAATTCCTCTTTACCCGCTCGCAGGCAGAAAGAAAACTAAAGCAAAGCGAACGGCTGATAAGAGAAGTGAGTAATAATCGCACAATTCAAAGTGACGAAGTGCAGGTGGCGGAAAAAAAAACACATACATACATACAGTTTCAAAGCAAGGCAGGTGGAAAGCGAAAAAAAAAACAAGTCCAAAATGGCTGCAAGGGGTCTTATGTTCTTGGTTAATAAACAAAAAATATAAAATTGGCTGTAATTCAAACTTGGCTCATCCGAAGGTCGACCAATGACTTTGACTAATAAAAAAAAATATGTATGTGCAGTGTGCAATGGAGAGGGGAAATACAGGGGAAGAACACAAATACTGCAACGAATATATAATTAAAATATCTGTAAGCATTAACTGAGTACTATGTATGGCATAGTGTAGCCCTTTTAGAATTTTGTAAAGCATTTAGCATTTTATGTTAAGATTCCGCCGAGATTAAATGAAATTAGGATTAAGTAGAAAAAAGACTACGGTCACACTACAAAATTATAAAAGAAAACTACACACATTGAAAATAACAAGAGAGCGAATAAAAATCAAATAAATAAAAAAGAATCAAAACATAAACTACGATAACATATCAAAAAAACATTACTATTGATCAAGCTCAGAGCCCTAGAAATAAAATGTACCCCCCAAAAGTTTTCTGCCAAGTTTTGCTTCCTCTTTCTAGTTTTAAATTTTTGAATTTCCTAGAATTGCAAAAATAAAAGCAAAAAATAAGAGAGCTGAGAGCTGAGAGAACTGACACACAAAAAATTCCTGTCGAGCTGATCTTCAAAGCAAATACAAAATAAGACATATTCGCACGCTCTTGTTAAATATTAATCAACACAAAAACCAAAAACAAGCGCCAAATAGCCGAAAATTTCGAAATAATTATTTTTGTCACATTTTCAATGTCAACGTTTTCATACATTTTCAGCACACAATTATGCTTTCTACTTGCTATTTTTATTGTTTTTGAATTTTGTTTCTTTCTCCACATATCGCTTTGTGCTGTTGCACTCTTAATTTTATTTATTGCTCTTCGATTTTTGCTTGCGTCACATTTGAAATTTTGTGTTTTTGGGGTGTGTTCTTGCTTCCTTGCTGTAGCACATTTCAATTCCTGCCTGTTTTTTGCTTTAGTGTATGCATAAGTTTTCGTATTTAAATTTATTCATTTCTGGTTAAGCCTAGTATTCAGACCGACGAAAAGTGTTCCTAAGCAGTGCGATAGAGCGAGTCCTCTCGTTTTGACTCACTGCTTAGATACACGTTTCGTCTATCTGAGTACCTAGCTTTAGGCAAAACACCTCTTATAAGGTAAGAAAGCAGTCATGACGGTCGCTTCCTTTACACCGAAAAAAATCTGGTACAATACATACAATCAATAAATTTATTGCAAAATGAAAAATGGATACAAATTATTATTTAAGTATACAAGAAATTTATTAAAAAAACAAAGCTGAAATAATACTAACATTCTATGACAAAAATGTTGTCAATTTTGCAAAGAATTAATTGACAAACTGTATTTATCGGGATTAACAGTTTAACCGACTATATTCTGTAGTTTCCATATAAACCAACTGGGTACATTTTTTATAGCTCCTCGGTTTTAATTATTTCATGTAAATACAAACTTAAGTCTTTTAAGGCTTTACCACAGAAATAAACCACAATACACAGAGACAAGTATATGTGTACATATGTATCTACATATACTTAACCATTTATCGGGTCGGCGGCACACATTATTATCTACTTCCTGGGGACTATAGTAAATATATAGCCAAAATCGAACCCCAAAAGGTGTTCTCAAAGCAGTGGAAAGGGAGAAAAAAAAGGAAGGCAACAACAATAGCCCCCATGTTCGCACAAATTAAAAACGAATTAATTTTTGCAGCAGCCGAATGACTTAATGTGGAAATAATTGTAATTGTTTGTCAAAAACAAAAAAAAAACACACAATTTGCTTTACTTTTGGATGTTTGCTTTTTTTGTGTTTTTGTTTTATTGTTTTTTTGGCTCACTTTTATTGTATTTGCTGTCTTGTCAAGGCCTTCCTTGTCTTTCAATTATTATATAACAATCATAACTGAACTGTTATAATTTTGATACTATTGAATAGCCTGGCATATGGGGTATTTTTATTTTGAACAGCTATTCGCAACGCAGAGAAGTTTTATAGTATTTTTTTTATTTACCTTTCCTTTTAATATTTTATTTTAAATAAAAATCTATTTATTTTTTCATTATTTTTAGAACTTTTGTTCTTAAAGTAGATCCGAGTAATCGTTTCGAAAATACTGCCTTGAAAAGCTGCGCCCTCAAGGCCATTTGCACAAAGCTTTGAGTACCGGGTGTCACATAGGCGAGCACACTCGACTATTAACTTTCTTACTTGTTTTATTTTCACTTTTGCCACTCACGCATGCAATTTGAATGCCATCTCTCTCGCACATATGAACGGCTTCAAAATAAATAGACAATTTTTTATTGCGACGCGTGAGTTTTTGCTTTTGTTGTTATTATATTTTTTGCGGTGTTTTTACAAATTTATTGGGGTTAAGGCCTTCTTGACTGGCCATCACCTTTTCTTGTTTTTGTTGTTGCATATTTATTTTTATCTTCGAGCACATTTTATTAAGCTAGACATGTTTGTATGTATATACATATTTATGTACTTTATTTATTTATACATCTACTTGGTTTTTATTTTAAAAACGTGCAAAAATCGAAAAAAACAACGATTTCTTTTTTTTTTCTGGTTGAGGGCGTCAACATTGCCAAAAATTAAATAAATAAACAAGTAATATTTCGAAAAATATGATTTTTTATTATCATTTAGCAAACTAAGAGCAACAGGTTGTACAACTCTCTATGTCTATTATTCTTCTTCAAAGAAAATCTGTTATTAATTAGAAATTTACATTTATTTGAGGTATAAAGAAAATATAAATGTAACAAATATATCTGTTCGTATTGTAAACATTTGAGTATAATCTGATTATAAACATGGGAGTTGCAATCTATTATTTCCATCTCGCTCGCACTATCACTCAACACAGATGGTTAGTCGAGTCTAAAACCGTGGTTTGGTACGTTACTTACTTGTTAACTTGTATTTTAATGTACTTGATGTTTATTGCTTAGTTTTTTTTTAACCGATATTTTTATATAACAAATGCCTAGAAAATTAACTTATGGGATATTTGGAAATTTAGAAATTATTTATATATTATTTTTAATGCTTGTTAATTATATCTATTAGCCTATTAGTATGTTTTTCCTTTAGAATTTCCATATTCTGAATACATATATTCTCCATTTGGCTTTTTTCGCATTAAACAAGCAAAATCGCTGCCTTTATTTGTTTTTGTTCTAGACGAAGAAATTCGCTCTTGTTCGTGTGAGCTGTTCTTTTTTTTATTATTTATTTATTTTTTTCTTTTTTTTTCATTTCGCATTGCAATCGCACTGCTGGCGTCGCTGCCCGCGTCGCAGTCAGATGTTCGCTTCTTATTTCAAGGTCATGCGCGCATGCGAATTTTATTTTTGTTATATTTTTTTTGCTTTATTTTGGTTTTTATTTTGCTTGAGTGTGTGTGCAAATTTTTGTTTGTGCTAAAATAATAGCAATTGAAAAGGGGGAAAAGAGAGGGGTGATAAAGTTTAGCGACCCTCCTTAGCAACTCGATGTCGGCCCTCTCTATCTAATTGTCTCTCGCCTCTCATTCTATCCCCAAGTGCCGTTTCGTGTACATATGTAAGCAATAAATATAGCATTATCATTTAAAATTGTCAAATAAAATACTATGTTTGCATGTTTATAAGTACATATATTTTCAAAGATATTTCATAATTGGTCTTTTTTCTAGGTATTTATTTAGAAATAATATCATGAGTTTTGCATTTGTTCTTTAATAGCCCAATTCCACTGGTACATTTTATGTCATTCTGGTGGATATAAATAAATTAAATTTTAAAATACCAGAAAATACCATATAATTGTATTGTATTGAATTATTTTATAATTTCATAATTGGTCTTTTTTTAGGTATTTATTTATTTGTTCTTTAATAGCCCAATTCCACTGGTACATTTTATGTCATTCTGGTGGATATAAATAAATTAAATTTTAGAATACCAGAAAATACCATATTATTGTATTGTATCGAATTATTGTATTCTAGGTATTTATTTAGAAATAATATCATGATTTTTGCATTTGTTCTTTAATAGCCCCATTCCACTGGCACATTTTATGTCATTCTGGTGGATATAAATAAATAAAATTTTAGAATACCAGAAAATACCATATTATTGTATTCTATTGATTTATTTTATAATAATTAACTATTTAAAGTTAAAATTTAAATGTTACATTTTTAATTTAAAAAAAAAAAACATTCATACATATATTGGTAATATGTAATAATACTTGTAATTTTACGCTGAGACTTCCATTTGTCACATTTGTGATGCATTGTTTTGGATAAATAATATAATAAATAAATAACAATAACAATATCTTTTATTCATTTAATTTAAAGGCACACGAATTTATCGTTTGTGATCTTGTAAATCCTCACAGCTAATTGCATGGGTTTAGCCTCTTTTTTCTTTCAATGTATCATCTTCATCATCATCTTTGCTTTGCACTGTCAACGTGAGCCAAGTCGCGTTGACAAAGGCAAACAAATAAAACAAAATACAAAATAATGAGAGAAACAAAAACAGGCAACGGCGATTTCATTTATCATTTCAGCTCTTTTTTTGTATTATTGCATACAATTGAAAAAGCTCATAAAGGAAAAAATCAATTTTAAAAAAGGCAACCCAGACTAGAGCGAAAGAGAGAAAAACAATAAAGTGATTCGTTAACCAGAAATTAAGAGAGCCAAAAAAGTTTGCTAAAAAATCTTCGTACATATGGCTGAGTACTCAGACACACGAAAAGTGTTCCTAAGCCGTGCAATAGAGCGAGAGGGTGACTATTGACCTCTCGTTTTGACTTAATTCTTCGGAACACTTTTTGCGTGTCTGAGTACTTGGCTTTTCTTTCCAAAAACCCTTATATGTAGATATTAAGGCCAAACATTTCGAACAATTAAGGATCACGTGTAAATTCATTGATCACAGGGAAACGAAATCGTTTTGATATTTATGTGACTATGTGAAATGCACAATTTCAAGACATATAAACAAATATTAAAATTGTTATAAGACTATATGTAACATAAGTTACATTTAAAATTATATAAATTGTACATTATCCGAAACATTATAAAAATACATCCAGTTTGTCAACTAATTTTTTGAAACATTATTTAAAGAGATAAACCCTAAATCCTTAAAAAATAAACTATTACTTAAGTTTATTTACTTAATTCCTACGTCTGTTTTCAGATTCATATCGAAAGTTGATTCATAGAATGAAAAAAAAGAATGAAACTGCAGTCGACGTCGCTGCCTCTTTTTCATCTTCTTCTGCCCGTTTGATTAGTATTAGTTCATGTTTTTGAGGTGACCTTGAAAAGTTTACTAACATTTCCCATTTGTGTTCTTTTTTTTTTGCGTTTTCTTTGCCCGCTTTCTATGCGATTATTTAGCTATATACAGTATTGTTGTTGTTTGTGCTATACGCCACCCCCACCCCCTCTTGACATCCCAATCCGGGGTCTGTCCCTTTCGCACACTTTACCTGTTTGCAGCTGACGCAAATTAGAAAAGAGGCAGAAATAGCTTAGTACAGTTTAACCCAAATAAATAAAACCCCTAGTAAAAAAAATAACTTTTAAGACTAAAAATGTGTCTCTAAAATAGGGTATATAAAAAAAATTTAAAAATTATAAATTTATCTCTGAAATAGCGTATATTCGTTACAGATGTTAAAAATAACGATGTTAAGTGTTTTATTAATTTTTTGCTCGTTCCTTTGGCATATATCTCGCGAGTAGACATATTAATCTGCCTGGCCTCTACCGGCACACGAACAATATGTAAACCAATTGTGATTTTGTGGGCAAATCTAGCCTTTTTTATTAGTTAAACGGATGATATTTTTAGATTTTGTCGCTTGCAGATTGCTTGCCTATTGGTCCTTGGCTAGATAGTCTCGACTGTTGATTCTGATAAAAAAAAATGTACTTTATACATAGGCCTACGCCACGTTTTTTGACATTTTTTTTTTAATTTTTCTCACAAGTTCAAATTATATTAGCAATTATATGGAATTATTTTCCTTGAACTTAATTATAATCAATATTTCTTAAGTGCCACTCTTGATATTTTGAGAGACCCAGTCTGCACGATAAATTTCTGTTCAATAAATTCGAATTCCAAATTACCCAAAATCGTAACTCGAAGGAGTTCAAACTAGCGATATTCCACTGTATTTTTTCGAGTATTTCTAGGTTATGGTCAAGGCAAAATCTAAGCAAATTTTGAAGGCTAAATACAATCGCAAGAAAGATACAAATACAAAATGAGCAGAGAACTTGCGTTTATGTGTGTGTGTATGTGGATTGATTTTGTAGAATTCTTCTAGTTAGTTACTGATAATTCCTGTGTTTTTTTTTTATATTTTTTGCCCCTTTTGCTGCTTTCATTTGTTTACGCAAAAGCGCGACAGGGAGAGAGCGAACTAGCGAAAGAGCAGAAGAGGGCGCAACGTCTAGAAAGAGAGCGCGCTATTTAGACAAAAATTTCTGGGAGATAAAGGTGTGTTGAACTTTAGCAAAGTACATTCAATAAATTATACATTCTTATTTTTGTTTTAGCTGGCTATGAATTTTAGTTTCTTTTGTTTGAAGTGTGTGCTTTTTTATTGCACTTTTTCATTGTTTTTGCGCCGCTTTCAAAACAAACAAAAGCGCGCTCTCTCTCTCTCTCTCAGTTGCTCTCCCTCTTGTTCTCTCACAATTTTTGCACGTGTATGCAGCGGGTTTTTCTTCTTTGTTTTTACACGTAAGCTCAAGTTGTATGTACGTGAAAGAGAGGCAAGGCAAGGCCAGAAAGTTGAATGACAGACAGCGAAAGTGCGAGCGAGAGAGCGAGCAACAGGGGTAATAGAAAGGAAGCCGCTATTTCGTCACTGACGTCAACTAAAGTGGTAAAAATAAAATAAACTAAAACGCAGAGCATAAAATTACTTAACTAAATATGTAGGTATTTATCAACTCACCTTTCTTTATTATGTTTTTGTACATGTATGAATATTTCAGTTAATTTGGCGAATTCATTTATTTTTGACCGTTAATAACTGCTTGTAACCGCATTTAATATATTGCTTTTGGGGGGTTTCAGAATTCATTTACCGTACATCGAACGAACTAGCTTGAAATGCGTTTATTTCGCTTATTATTCACTTTAGTTTGGGGCTTCTTTGCTTTTACGGCTATGCACTAAAAAAATACAGAAAATAGTTGAGCTGTTTACGCTGTTGTCGTTTTTGTTGTTGTTGTTGTTTTTGGGGCCGGTAGTTTCTGTTTTTGTCGTTTTGCCATTCACAATTGCAGTATTAAAATACTGCACAAGCCAGTGAATGCCCGCCGCCTACGGGAAAAATTGCTAGAGCTAGAGATGTGCAAATTTAAAACAGTAGAGGAAAAAATAATTTTACCGGCAAAAATATAACGATGACAATAGACAAAAGGTGGAATGCTTCTTTTTTGGTTTTCTTTCTTTCGTCTTTCCTTAATTGCTAGCTATTGCGTTGATTATTTAGGTTTGACAGATTAAACTTGCGTAAATAGTTTTATTTATTTAATCTCAGTCGAGGCGCATGATTATGGTCTCTATTATTTTTTTTATATATGTATTATCGTTACATTTATTTTAAATTTGAATTGTTATGAAGCCATATCCTTATGACCACCGATTCTGAAGATGAGCCGATTTACTGAATTCCAAATATTAATACCTTTTTATATTTATTTTATTGATATAGGAATTCGACAATTATGCTAAATAGAGTGCTAAAACCGCAGTATTTGTTAAAACTAACAACACGTGACACGAAATTCCCCGCGAAATGCGATTTCTTACCGTTGCAATGTTTTCAAAACTATCGCTTGGGCTAGTGGGCCGTTCACCCCTAGCGCTCTCGCCGCCTACGCACGGTCTGGTCACACTGCTGCTTATCGATAGGCGGAGGAGGCGTGAATTGCCGCAGAAAAGTGAAGTTGCCGAAACGAAAACAGCGAATAAAAGCACGTTCCACACCATTCTGCACACATTCCAGCAGCTCCTCCACTCGCGGCCACTCCGCTACAGGCTAAGTGCGGCGCTGTCATTTCGGACGGGCAGGTGGAATCCGGCAAGGGGAGGCGCTATGTCATCGGAGCGAACGGATGGCGGGATTTCCAAAATGGATATGGAAGAATCGCCGGTGAATCCGGAGCAATTGGAAATTGTGGAGGTTACAGGTGAATCCTCTGACGACGAGGTGTACCTTAGTGGCGGCAGCAGTACCGGCGGCTCATCGGAGAAGTCGTGGCGCGGTGTGCCCATCGAGGCCATTCACCGGGGCCGCCAGCTCTTCGAACTGGAGCACCTGGGGCCGGTGACACCGGGTAACTTGCACCGGGTTCTGTATCAAACCCCGGTTAAGGAATCGCCCGAGCAGCCACCGCGACCGCACAAGGCCCCGGGCAAGTGGGATTCGGAGCATGTGCGGCTGCCCTGTGCGCCGGAGAGCAAATATCCGCGGGAGAACGAGGACGGGACCACGTGCATAGATTCCCGCTGGGAGATGATCGAGCGGGCGCTGCTGCAGCCCATAGAATCGGCCGCGGAGCTCCAGGCGGCCATCCTGTCGTACAACACCACCTACCGCGACCAGTGGAACTTCCGGGCCCTGCATCAGCTGCTGGACGAGGAGCTGGACGAGAGCGAGTCGCGGGTCTTCTTCGAGGACCTGCTGCCGCGGATCATTCGGCTGGCGCTGAGGCTTCCAGATCTCGTCCAGGCCCCAGTGCCGCTCCTGAAGCAGCACCACAACACGGCTCTGACTTTGAGCCAACAACAGATTGCCTGCCTGCTGGCCAACGCCTTCCTCTGCACCTTCCCCAGGCGGAATACACTGAAGCGGAAGTCCGAGTACAGCAGCTTTCCGGACATTAACTTTAACAGGTGAGCTGGGGCAGGAAAATCTTTCGGGGAAGTTGGAGAAGCTTATAGTGGCTTCAGTCTTTATAAATTAATAGTTATTAATACGAAAGTATTACTCAGAAATCTAGAATATGGAGTTTATATTAAAAAATGTCCATAAATTTGCTAATAGCGCAATTTTACGTATTTTAGAATTTAGATTAAATTGGTAGAAATTAGAATTAGCTCAATATCAAGGAAATAATACATCAATATCTGATAATACCTTTGGGCTATATCGCCTTCTAGTATTTAAATTATAACTGTTTATTGGGGCTACAAAATGATATAGTAATGTCTATATACTTCAGATTATAGAACTGAATTCTCGGAAATTTCTACAGGCACCTGGCACCAAGAACTGTTTGAATATCTAGCTAAAAATTGAGTCAGGTTTCCTTCACTGCTTTTTATTGGATTTCGTAATCATAAACATAACTTGTATAACTTCTTGGTACCTATGGGTGTTTGTTTAATATCAGGAAAAACAAGAAAAAGGAGGTCAACTGTAATTGGATTAATTTTCGTTATAATGCTTACTTCCTAGGCTTTCAAAAAAGATATTGCTTGTTTAATTTGGAAGACTACAAGTATTTCAAAAAGTGTTATGCCAGTGGTGAGGATTTCCCTGCTATATATTTACATGAACACAGCTGTCTTTTTTTTAAATCGAGGTCTTTTCAGCTCACAGTCAAAGATAGGCAATTGAAATCAATTATTTGTAAGAAACACAGGGCTTGGTTCCAAGTTGACCCGATTTATAGCCACAGTAGTTAGAAAACCAATCAATTGCATAGAATATTTAATAATCAAGTACCAATCATTTTGCTAAATTGCTTATTTCGATTTCGATTAGCAATTTAGCTGCCAAAACATGTGACATCTAATGCCATTAGCAATTTAGCTGCCAAAAGCTAATGAATATGGAATTGATTCGATTGGATTGGGTTGGCCAACCTAAAAGCAGGGGAGACTAACGAAAAATAGGTCAAGAAATAAAAAGAAAGCGAAAGATTGGCTCTAGGGTTAAAGAATGTTCGCTTGGAAATAATCTTTTAACTTTAAAGTACAGTTCGTACATACTTTCGGTTCTGTCTCCAAAAATATACGGAATGAAACTTGAAAGAGTGTGGATTCCACGGAGAAATAAAAGACGAAGCTTTCTTTAAGGTGTTGTTGCTGCTTTGCTTGTGCATTGTAGGCAAAGCGTGGAATAGGGAGCGAGGGAGACACATAAAAAAGAAAAGATCTTTCTGAAAAGTTAGCTATTTCAACATGGGTTTTATTTTTTGTGGCAAGGATTTATTATTTCTCGATTATTCTTTAATTAAACTTAAATTTTAAAATGTTTATGTGATAATGAATGGATTCTCTCTCTCTAGAACAACAGAGCGTTACAGTAGGATTATTTATGCATATACATATCTATCAATACCTATTATTTATAACTTTAGTTATTAAGTTCATAAAAACCTATATACACCCTATTAAAAGAGCTCTCTAACCCCTTGACAGGCTCTATCAATCCACGGGTCCGGCGGTTCTGGAGAAGCTCAAATGCATTATGCACTACTTTCGACGCGTATGTCCAACGGAGCGGGATGCAAGCAATGTGCCCACCGGTGCCGTGACCTTCGTCCGACGCAGTGGCAAGCCGGAGAACCAAGTTCAATGGAATGAGAGTACGGCATCATTGGGAGCCGTACCCTTGCACATAGATGCAGAGGGGACGATCGAGGATGAAGGCCTGGGTCTACTGCAGGTGGACTTTGCCAACAAGTACTTGGGCGGCGGTGTTCTGGGCCATGGATGCGTCCAGGAGGAGATACGTTTCGTGATCTGCCCAGAACTGTTGGTGGGCAAACTCTTCACAGAGTCGCTGCGTCCGTACGAGGCGCTGGTCATGTTGGGAGCCGAGAGATATAGCAACTATACGGGATATGCCGGGAGCTTTGAATGGTCGGGCAATCACGACGATCACACGCCCTGGGACTCGTCGCGTCGCCGGCAAACAGCCATTGTGGCCATAGACGCTCTCCATTTCGCCCAGGCCACGCACCAGTATCGCGTGGATCTGATGGAGCGGGAGCTGAACAAGGCTCACATTGGATTTGTCCACTGGATGGCCACACCGCCGCCGGGTGTGGCCACTGGCAATTGGGGATGCGGCGCCTTCGGTGGCGATCCCTACCTGAAATCTCTGTTGCAACTGATGGTTTGTGCCCAGCTGGGCAGACCCTTGGCCTATTATACCTTCGGGAATACTCAATTACGAGACGATATCCATGACATGTGGACACTCTTCCAAGCGGAGGGCACTTCAGTTCAGCAGTTGTGGGGGATACTCAAGAGCTACAGCGAGAAGATGAAGGGCAAGGGCCAGGGCCAGGAGCTGCGTAAGCCCAAAACGAAGCTGTACCAATTTATAAGGAGGCATTTGACAAGGGAGAGGGAACAGGAAGGATCTGGCGATGAGGGAGCAGGGTCTGCATCTGGAGATTCGGAAGAAGCCGCGGAAGTGGCAACCAAGTCGGGAGAAGCAGGCATAGTAGGGTCGGCAGCCGAGGACCCATCGGAAACAGGAGTTAAAAAATCAGCGGAAGCAAAGGGATCAGTACAAGGAGCTTCGGGATCTGGATCACCACCGGATCGCCCTAAAAAGCTACCACAAACGCAACGCAGTCCCGACCTCTTTGCCTCGCAAACCTCTTCCCTCGACAATTCAAACTCCTCGCCCGATGAGGTGGTTGCTCTCCTGCTATCCGATGACGAGGAGGCCAATGCCATGATGATGGCAGCCAGCTTGGAGGCGAAAAGCGACACGAACCAAAGCAGCAATAACAGCAGCAGCAGCAAGAGTGGCGGCACATCCAAGCCAGCTGCTGGTGGACGCCAGTTGACACTGCTGGAAATGCTGGACACTCACTACGAACAGGGACAGGCCACCAAGAGACCACGATCGACACCCAGCTCCAGCTCCACCAGCCAGGGTGCGGCGAAGAGTCGCAAGGAGTGCGATGAGAATGCGTTGGAAAAATAAAAAAAGGGATTACCTATCTCGTTATATCTATTAACTAAGTGATATTAGTGTAAAGAATTTCATTTCCAAGGCTCCCGGGGAGAGTGGAGTAGCTATTATGGTTTTAGAAACTATATAAAGGCGAGCCACAGAAATCTCTAGGGATGAGATATCAAAAAGGAAAGGGTTTTCAAAAGTTTGCAGTTAATTAACTAAAGTTAATCAAAAAGGCAGGCTTTAGTTTAATATATATTTCCTTTTTATTTGCGGCTAGTTTCTATGGCAGCTAAATTATATAGTTGTCCCACCAGATTTATATCCTTTCTGAAATGGGAGGAAGAATATCCATAAAACCCTTAAATTAAGGGACTGAAAAAATATGAAAAAATCATAATTTTCGACTGCATTTAAAAACCACATCGTTTACTGATATTATTTACCTATTTCTTTTCAATTAAGATATCTTAGAAAGTAAGCAGTGATATATTTGATATCAAATAATTAAAAAATACCGAACTGCATACCTTTTAAACTTAGACATCTTGAACTTTATGTCTATAAAGTTATTCATAAAATTTTTAAGTTTTAAAACTCTGGAAAGAACCAAAGTCCCTGCCTTGGAAAGATTTGATTTTGCTAAGGGATTGTATACAGTTGTGATTAAAATTAAATGAATTTGTTTATTAAAAAAGTCGTTTCTGGAAATCTATAATAAATCTATGCTTATTATTATTTAATAATTTAAATTAATGTCAAAATAAATTCAAGAAAAAGAACTGCATATAACCCCTTAAGCAAATACTGTTTGTTACCTTTATTGGATATATCATTGTATGTTATTAACCCTAATTATAATAATTTTTTTTTTTGCCTGAATTCTAGATAATGAGACGATTTACTTTAATTAAATTAAATTTCGTTATTGATAAATCGATGTTAAGGATTTGAATTAAATTAAATTCCTTAAGAGAGCGGTTGGTTGGCGTGGCCCATATACTGTAGCGATATGAATACTCTGTATTTGATATCTTTGAATAGTATCTTTAATTAGTATTCCCAATTAAAGTGTCCCCTTAATTAATTATAACCAATCTTAGCTTATACATTTCATGTGTATGTATGTTGGATTTAATTAGATACAAAACCCGTTAATATAACCCTATATACTTAAACATCTCTAAAAGAACGTTATCATAGAAAACGCAACTTTACAATTAAGACATATTATGAACAATATAATGAACGGCTATTAATAATATATGTATGTGTATGTGTCTTTTAAAAAATAAAAAAATGTCTGAGACTGGGTTATAACAAAAAATTAAGAATTTTAATGATGATTAATGGCATTGGATTTTTTGTTGCTGGTTGTAGAGCTGGATCCAGGCTCTCTTGAAATTTTGTTTAAAAGCCAGAGAGGAAGAGAGAGCACTCTAGAGATTATTATTCTCGCGATTTTCGCCGCCAGCAGAAAAATAGCTTCCATACTGCAATACAAATGTATGGCCTTTAGGCATCTAACCGTTTATATTTGTCTGGTTGTAATATTAGCCTTGCAATAAGGCTAAATTATTTGAATTAAATTAAATTAAATTATTTTGTTTTTTGTTTGAAAATAAAGGTATATGTTTCAATTGAATAAATTAAAATTTTGTAATGTGTGTTTTTATTATGTTGAATCTATCCAACATTTCATTTAGGTTGTAAGTAAAATGGGAATCAGATTCAAATTATTATTAAAAATAAAAATAAATTAAAGTGCAGTGGGCAATTGCAAACTGAGGAACTGAAGAAACCAACAAGCTAAATCAATAAAATGATATATAAAAAATTTCACATTCAGAACACACACTCGTTCAAGATTTTATCGGTAATAAAGAGTATTTGTTGTTATTCAAATCAAAAAATAAATAAATAAAAAAATAATTATAAGTTAAAATAATTTAGTTGCTCTCAAAAACAGTTCACAAGCCAAAATTTTCCTCATAAGACAATGAAAAGAAATATAATTTTTAAAAATAAATAAACTAAAAAAAACTAGACCGTTGCACTGGCCGACTTTATTGGTAATGACGACGGCAATGGCAATGGCAATGGCTTTTATAGTCGTTGTCCAAAATACATACAAAAAGAGCATCGCCTACTTGATATAAAATATTTTCCCTTTTACCTTAAGAGTAGCCAGACTGTTGGCCGTCAGATGCTAGAGTTACCGAGTTACCTTTATTGCGCCACAATTTAAAACTAAATTAATCGATATTATAATTAATTACATTTGAAATCGCTAAAAATAAGTAAATGAAATATACACCAAAGGATAGTTGTGAAAAAGTGCACGTGAAAATAATTAGAGATATTATATAAATTAAGATAATTAGACAACTTTTTAAGCGATTTCAAAACGCTAAAGATTTCTGTATAACCCCCGAACAATTGAATTTATTTAAAAGGAGTAACATATTTTTTTTTGAGTGCACTTAAATTGTTTTCAAATATCCAGTGCACCTTTGTAAATTTATAAATGCTAAGGTTTTTTTTTGTGTAAGACGCAAAACCAGTTTCTTTTCTTTTCAATGCCACCCCAATAGATGCGACATTAAACTTTATTTTACCACAGCAAGAACACCAACAACAACAACAACCACGAAAAAAAAGCGAATATTATTATTTTTATATATATATAAATATTCTATGCATGTTTTAGTAGGAATTAGTAGTGATTGCGTCGCTTATTGGATGGACAATACTCGGCGTACTCCTCCCAGGTACAACCCGTCTTGGTGCAGCATTCATTCGTAATGGATGGAGCATCCGATCGACGACTTCTAAGGAACATATTCGCATAGTTCACATGCAGCCAGGTGGAGCCATTAGCTTGAAGAGAGGAGCAAGGATCAGTCACAATTAGGCAGAATTATTGGATTAAAATAAGTGACTTTGGATTTGAAGTGGCTTAAAAAAATATTCACAGAGATTTTTGAGGTCCCAATCGATTAGAAATTTCAATGACTTGAAGGCTAAATAGTTTGTAGCATACTTTTAGTCCGCAATTAAATTGATTTAAAATATATTTAACTTAATCTGCATATACCGGCAGGCTCCGGTTTTCATTTTTTTTTTTCGTTTTCGTTTTTGGGCGAAAACGTACGTTTTCGTTTTAGGTGCTCCGGTTTTCACAAACTTTTTGTCATCGTTTTGTTATCGAAATATTTAAAAGTTTTTATTGCTCAAACAGATGACTTGGATGTTTTAAGAAGTAATCGGAATGGTTAAATGCTTTAACCCTTTTTAATTGTTTGTTTTAAAGCTAAATAAAGGCAGAAATTGTTTATTTATCGGTCCAAGAAGGCTGCCACCCTTTGATGGTGACTTTTATACCTTTTTTTATTGGTTTAAATTCCATTTAAACATTAAAATAAACTGGTTTATTTAATTAAACCTTATTTAATCCTCCTTGAACATTATTAATGCCCACCTTTTAATTTTAGAAGCATTTAGACCAAATTGTTTTGTTCCACCAACAGTACGGCAGCATTGTCAACCAAAACGAAAGTTGCTGTTGCCGACGGCAAATATTTTGTTCGCAAATTCGGGGTGGGGTCAGAAAAGAATTATTTAAAAAGTAAAAACGAATTAGATTGATCTACTGATGGTGTGAAATGAACATCAATAGACCAAGGAGTCAACTATTTTTTTCCTTTTGCAATTAAAAACCGATTTGATGTAGAAAAAGGCATTTACTTTTCATTTCGACAAAGAAAACTTGCCCGTTTTTGAAAACGAAAAAATCTTGTGAAAGTGAAAACGGGAGCACCAATTCTCGTTTTCGAAAACGAAAACGAGAGAATCTTGTGAAAGTGAAAACCGGAGCCTGCCTGATAAACCTAAATTGTGATACATATTTAAAGTGGTATCAACTAATAGCTATTAGTACCAGATATTAAAATATGATCACATTAATTTTGTGCAGAGTAATAAATAAGATATTGGCATTGAAAAACTCACGATCCGTGGCGCTCTTTTTGAGCCAGGACTCATCGTTGCCCGTCCTCTTCTTGTTGCGTCGTGTCAGCCGGTAAATGTCCTTCTCGCAAGCCCAATACAGCTGACGGACGAGCTTATCTCGGCAGCGGGAGTGTGCCTCCTGGTGCCACACATTCTCCCAGTCCGATTGGGAGCTTAAAAACAAGGATTACAGAGGTAAAATTAAAAATGTCTTATTTCTGCATATTGATTAAAAAATATATGTACACAAATAAAAAATTCCTTGGTATCAAATTGATAAGTTTGGTTGAATTTGAAATTACAGCTAAAATCTATATTTTAGTATTAATTTTATATTAAACTGATACCAAATAGTATTAAAAAATTCACCTTGCTACAAAATAGTATTAAACTGAACATTAAAGTGTCAAATCAATACTCGAAGCCTTATGAAAAGCGGATTTGCATACGAAATAGTTTAGAATTTATACTTTTTTTTTTACCAGAAACTAGGAAAAAGTAGTTTTGCCTTGATACTATTTAGTATCAAATTAATACTACCCTTTATTGTTCTTTTTCATAATTTTGATCAAATAATCAAAAAAAGGCAGCACGGCCCCTGCTTACCGTTCACGGAACAGCATCTCTAGGCCCTCCTCTGTGTGCTGCAGTGCCTCCGGCGTGGGGATCAGCGGCAGGACGAACAGAAGGACAGCTCCGCACAATGTCCAGCTCCGAGCACCGATGCCCACCGATGGTGGCACTGACATTCGGGCCATAAGGGCTTGAATAGCGATGCGGCAAAACGGCTGTGAGTGGCTCTGATCCCTCGAAGATCCCTGGTGTGGCTGACACGGCGGACGCGTGGCGACTGAGCGCTCTGGCCGGTGCGTTGTCCGGTTTTGAAATATATCCGGAGCCGGAGCCGGAGCCGGCTCGTGGTTTGGATGGGTTGGCGGCCAACTGTCGGGCGTCGGCATAATTAAATCGGGGTGGTCAGCGAGTGCTCTATTTGAAGTAATGAGGCCGGTCCAGGACACCATGTACGTCCTCGGCCAATCCAATCTAATGAAGAGCAACGGCAGCAATTGCAAATGCGTGTGCTGCGGCCCGTGTCGCTTATTGTCTTATTTATCTGCGGTCGGTCGGTCCGCCGCTGTGCTACAAATTGGACCCAATGCGTCCAGTTACCTGGGCTTGGGCCTGGGCCTCCTCTGTCTGCAACATCCACACACAACCTGTTGCTGGTTAACAAAACATCATAAAATCCGGCAAGTTATGGTCCGCCGCCGGCTTTTCCCCTTTGTTTGCCTCGTAAAAAGATAGCAAAGCTGTGCGCGTTCAGCACTTGATTTTATTTCGAAGTTGGCATAAATTTTCCAATATTTGCGCGAATTTCAATACTGCCCACGCTCCTGGACTGTGGTTAAAAAACTATACGAATTTCTACGTTAAAAGAAAGTAATGTCGATTTTTATATATTTATCTATTAATTTTTGATCGTTCCTACTCGCACAAAAAAAAAATAAATAAAGTAACATTTTAATCGAGATCATTTCATCGAAAAGAGACTTGATTTTTATCGATTTTGTTATAAAAAAAAAAGAGCCATTTTCATATCGAAAAGAAATTACTCTCAATTTTGAGCTTAAAGAGAAGGGACCTATGAGAGTGATAAAATGTGAGCGACATCCGCTCTCTTTGTACTCTGGAAAGCTATTTTTAGATTTCTTTCTTGATTTGCCTTAGTGGAACATTGGGTAGTGTGCTGGTTTGATAATCTAAAGGTTCCCAATTGAAGTGTCTGTTCGCACATTTTTAGAGCCCACTGTGCACTTAGGTACAATCTGCGCCCACACAATAGCAGGCAATAGGTTAGCTAAATAATGTCACTGTTTACACATTTGGTCCCACTTTATGTTGTACCATACCTGGCAGCTCTGTTCCTCTGATTCCTGGCGAGTCCTTTTTGGTTGACTTCTTGTTCGGGCTCAGTGCCTTGATGACTTTGCCAGTGGTTGGTTGCTGGCTCTTTAGGAACTTTTTTTATATATTAAACGTGCTCAATTTTTTTTGTAATTGTGGAAATATTTTTTCTAATAATTCAAATATTATAGTTATCGAATGCATTCTAACCGAATGATGTTTGATGTACTTTCTAACATTTTCTATATGTTTTGGTGAGCTATCAAAAACTTACCAGAAGTTCAAAAGTAAACCAAAAATGTGCCAAATGAATACTGTTATTTTTTTAACAAAGTCAACATGATACTCCATGATTCAGTTTAATGGAAACCATTTGGTTGTGACTTTTTTGAATGTATGTGTGTTATGTATAGAGATTATAAGATGGTACATTTGAATTGCAATATGCCAGCAATTTTTCTTATTCACTCGTTCGCAGAAGTTTGAGAGTGTACAAATTTAAATTTCCCGAAGTGAACAGTTGGGGGTTTAATGTCATTTGTAGCCCATCAAGGTCACTTTTATTTTTAGGTCAGGGTGAAAAGACTAAAGTAAGTTTTCTGAAAAAGAAAATATATATTTCATTACCCGCTCTCAACGAATATCTTCCTTAGAATCTTGGCCAACACTGCAGACTTTTGCACGCAGACTCCCATCTGGAGCTACTCATAAGAGACAACGTACTTTTAATTTCCGTCATAAGACGATACGCAAAAATTATGAATGAAATATTCAAGAAATTCGCCGCGACTCCGGGGCATCCATTTAGCCAGTATTTGACTGCACCTCGAAAGATCCCCGGCTTGAGATTGGAAATAAAACAGATGAACCGCGATCTGGCGGATATCAAAGAAGAGATTCGCTACAAACAAGCAATTGAAAGGGAAGACGACCGGAGGCTTAATCTTAAACAAAATAATGTAGAAAAGCTGAAGCAAAAGCTCTTAAAATATCAACTTCAACTTCAGGCTGCCGCTGAACTGAAAAAGTCACTCAAGGCTTCGCAAAAAACCCTAAACAAAGCACCATTCTCAAAGGGAAGAGCAGTGCCAGAGAAAGAAGACCCATCATATTTCGCCCAAGTGCACAGGAGGACTCTTCCAGTTTACAGTGCCGCTCTAGGAAGCCTATTTTTGCCAGTATTCAATAGGTGTAATTTCCAAATTTTTTATACTCGTTTTGGCAAGCTTTTGGAAATTAACAAGGATTTAATGAGTAAACAAATATAGTGTCAGATTAATGCAAACTGCGGTTCTTTTTGTTTTACATAGTAAACATGCTCAGCTATTAAATTAAGTTTAATGCTATTGATTTAGCTCTCTGATTTAAATGAATCGAAATGAAAACACTGAAGAAAAAAACGTTCTAAGCATTCTTTATTTTAATATTTTCAATCACAAAAAGCTGCTAAAAATGAAAATACTAAAATGGAGCTGAGTAATCCTCATTTTGAGAACGGTTTTTTGATATTGAGTAAACGTGATTTAAGAGGAAGTCTTCTCGTTGTCAAGAAATAATCTTTCTCTATAAAAATAAATAAAATTATATTTTGAGAGCCTTTTTTTTTTGGGTGTACGTAGTAAACGTGCTCCTCTATATAATTAAATGTAATGCAAACAATTTAGTCATCTGATTGAAATGCACACAAATGCAATTGTGGATTCGGATTTTGGTCCCATAAAAAACTCAGATTAATTTAGTGTACACGGAGTCATCAATTTTTATTTAACACAATTTAAATAACACTCATTTACAAATACAATAATGTCAGCGTTTTATCTTACGCTACTTAACTATCTGCTGCCGCTCAACAAAAAAAATGAATGCATTTTTTATGCCACATCTCTCTCTAGTTTTTGTGTCTTGGCGGCTAGTAAATATCCTACATTTAAGCGGGCGAATAAAAAAATTGTTTTCCTCTTAGCTTAAGTCCTAAAATATTTGAAATTTCTCTCAGCTCAAATTTGTGTGTGTTTGGTTTGTTCGAAAAAGTTTTATTTTCGGCTAATTCCCTGGCTAAATTCAAATATTGTTCAATTCCACAACTGTGCTAGGAATGCAGTAGGATGTACATGTACAATTTACTTATAAATAAATATATATGCATATATGCATACATTTTGTAGGTATTTAACATAATTATTCATTTTTCTTATAACGTTAATCAATTAAGACTAGCTTACATTTTAATTCGGCAAGGCCGAAGCAACGCAAAGAAAAAATGCCTGAATAAGTATTTAATCGATTTCCCGTTTTTTCAAGAGTTAAATGTAACGTAACGTATATTAATGTAATTTTTTAATTTACATTTTTAACATGTGTCGTAACTAAAGCACTTCCCATGGCAAACAATCGGCTAATTTGAGAATTCATTAAAATGCGTAAGGGGGATTTCAACTGAATGTAAGTGGACATGTTTTTGCAATTAAATGGCTGGCGAAATCCCAGTTGAATCCCTGATTTAATTAGCATAAAGGAAGCGGTAAACGGATTATGGACATTTCCAGTGGAAAAAAATACGACAAAAATTAGCATTTTCTGAAGTGATTTTTTGCATGAACTATTTGTGATAAAAAAAGCTTTGGCGACTCGTTTCAAAAATTTTATAGAAAACAATGCATTGTGAACGATATAGAAAATATAAGTCTGGTTTGACTTCAGCTTGAAAATTGCAAAAGTCTGCGAAATGTGGCGAGTAATTTAAAAAAAAAACTCTTAAAACACAATACAATTTTTAAATAAAACTATTTTTTAAAATAATAAAATGTATATATAAAATGTATATATTTTACAAGCTTATTTTTGATTTGTAACAATACGTCGCGAACGCTACAAGATCTCCATTAAGTTTTTTACATCAAGTTTCCTATGAATAACTTAATATTTCCTTGAAAAACCACTTATTTTCTTCTGAATATATTTTAATGAAGAGATTTGGTAGAAAAAGTGCAAACATTTCATATGCTTTCGATGCGAAATAATTAAATATAAAAATGCCTGCTAAAACTGACCAAATTTGAGTTTTTCTCAGTTTTCAGGCCGATTTTCACATGAAAACACTAAGATATGCTAAGTAACTATTTTATTATGAAAATTTTGGTTTGGATTTGAAGTTTCTTTATAAATATACACAAAAAATACGATGATAATGAACATTTTAGTTTTCGGTCCTGGTTGACCATTTGAGCTTTGCTGTACAGCTGTGAAAACATCGATTGTTCTATCGATACTATCGTTGGGGAGGCTTGCTATCGATACTTTCGCTTGGCTTAAAGAAAAAAAATATAAATACGAAGAGACTTTCATTAATTTAAGGCATATCTTATGAAAAGAAATTAGTTTTTGGTTAATTATTATTATTTTCGAACCATATCTCATTTTGTCATTATATGAAAATAGAATTCAGTTAAATAATATAACGTATAAATACGAGTAAGACCTTTGTTTTTTTAAATTAAAATTATTATAATTAAAGAAAACTAAAGAGTTTTTTATTAAAAAAAAAGAATTTTAAAAGTATCCTTAAATTTTGAATTTAAAATATAATAACGATAGTCCCAGTGAAAATATCGATAAACATCAATGGCGCCACTATCGATGTTTTTACAGCTCTTTGCTGGTATTAAAGAGATTTATTACTACTATGTAGTCTACTACTACATACATTTGGAAATAAGTCTGGCTAGAATTACAGCTGTGGTAATTAGTATATAGATTTCTCTCTTAATAGCTATACAAAAATTTCAGATATCCTTGCGCTGCTCAATTTACCATGCAATTTCAATTGATTTCAATTTGGTTTCAAAAATATTCCATTTAAATATATATTTGAACCCTTTCCCTTGCCCATACCCCCTTTTGTAAATCTCTTCTGTCCAATCTACGCTGGTCGTGTTAATTATACTTTTTTGTGGGCTTCTTCAATTATAAATTTCTGCTATTAAACACTTAATCGCTAAAGGACTCACACACAGAAACTGTTCTACACATTGTTACAGGAATTGCACGCTCCATTAACGCGAATGCACTTAATCCTATTCAATTAATTTTATGTCATCTCTCTCTTTGCCAATCATCAATATCTGTCAAATGGAAATGTGGCCATTTCCCATGTAATTTGCAAATTTTCTTTTTTTCAACAATTGGATTGTAAGCTTTTCTTTTTTATATAACATTTTTTTGTCATAATCCTTTAAAAAAAATTCTCTTATATACATATTTCCATAAATTAAGTTAACACGGCGTTTTGGGTTATGTAAAAATAAAAACAACATATACAAAAAATGTAAATCATACGCCTATAAATATTTTATATATTCATTTATAATATTCTTTGTTTATATGTCTTAAATATATATAAAAAAAACAGAACGAACAAACAATCACATTTTTAAATTCGGAAAATTATATTCTCCTTGTTATAGACATAAATTGTTAAGTAAATTTGTGTGTATATAGTTAACTTATGTATATATGCGCCGCCTCTTACTTTTTATTTCTGTTTCATTTTTTATTTGTTAGTTTTAAATTCACATTTCCATTTTTTGTGTTCGAAAGTCGCCTTCAAAAATGATGCGACGACCTCCAACTCAATTCATTCTCAAGAGCTGTAAATAGAAAGGAGGATATTTATCTTATCAGGGGTTTATAAGGCATTATATTAGAAAAGTTAACAAGATTTTTATTAAGAATCCCAAAGCCTGGTATTAAAAAATTAATGCACACTTAGCTTACCCGCTTAGAGCATTTCAATATTGGACGTTCCGTTGCCGGTTGCAGTTCGCGTGGTCTTGGTCATTTGTTGATTGGCCATCAGAGGCGGCGGGCTGCCGCACCATACCACCTGGATATTGAAAATTATTATTAAAACAACAAAAATATTGGTGGATCACAGCGCTCTCACCTTGCGGAATGCCTTGCGAAAGTTGTCGGAGAGGAAGGCGTAGAGTATCGGATTGATGCAGGAATTAGTGTAGGCCACCACGTGCGAAATGATCTGGATGATGACCGACAAGTGACTTCCCCCATAAAGATCCAGGGCCTTTAGCACAAGAATGACCTAAATGAAGAGAAAGGAGAGGTAAAAGGGAAAGGCTGGCTCATATAAATAACTAAATACTTTGCCTTACAAAATGTTATTTTTAATTAGAAAAGTAAGCTGTTGATTCTTGGATTAATTTCTTTAATTATTGTCCTGATATTATATTTAATTTATTTCATACAAGTACATAAAATGAGTTTTAAAAATTAAGTTTGCTTTCTTCCAGTTCACGATGCCAATGCTGACATTGATAAATGATAAATGCAATTTGCACATCTTGTGCACATCTCAAGTGTCTGATTTGTAATTTCGTTTGTAATTTGCGAGCACATTGATTTTGTGCAAACACTTTGAGTGCCTTCTGCTGGCTTATTAAACATTTCAGCAAATAAATTGCAACCGGCCGAGGAAGGTCCAAGGAAATGTCAATTTATTGCAACTATCTGAGTGTTTGCCAGCACATTTGAAAGCAGCTGTTACTGGCTGCCAACTTAAGCCTCTTGAATCGTAAGTAAAACTTTAGAAAATTTTTCTTTTACATATAAAATGTTACTTTGGTACTTTCCATATTGTTTGTAAGAATATTAATTTATAACTAATGTAACTCCAATACATTACAGTAACCCCAAGTACGTTATCTGAGTGTGTAATCGTTCTCGCTCCATAATCTCAAATACAATAATAAATCCGATATATCCAAGTCATATGTCAATCAAATTGCGGAATTGACATTAATGAGCTTGCTCACAATTTTCCTTGTCATTTGTATGCTTTTTAGTGGCATAAATATGTACATATTTGTACATATGTATATACTTACATGAATCGGAAGCCAGCAGATGGCAAAAGCCAGTACGACAACAACAACCATCCGGGTGACGCGTCGCTTTCCCTTTCTGCAAAAAAAACAAGAAAAAAAGAAAAGAAAAAAATCTGAGAGTTAGCCAGGAAGATATATAGAGATATATGGTGGGTGTAGATATGTACGCATGTCTATATGTATATAAATAATGCGACAGTTCCGACTGTGAACTACTGCTCGTTGATTTATGAACTTTGCGTGCGAATTGTGAACTCGTCCCAACTTCATTTCCATTCAAATTTAATTTTTTTTCTATAAAATATTTACATGCAAGCTATAAAGATTATAAATAAAGCGTGAAAGATTGAATAATAGCATTTTTCTAAATGTATACATATTAAAAGTTGATTTAATCATCATTCACCCTATTTATTATTTTTCTTTTCTTCTTCACATTTAATTTGTTTGTTTAAAAAGTTAATAGGTATCAGAAAATCAATAAGCATTTAGGGAAAATATAGTAATTTGTTAATGGAAACATCTAAAATTTTACTTAAATTTATTCGCATTTTAGGAGAAACAATAATGAACTAAAATATACCAATATAAATACTTTATTTTAAGGCAGCCTCGGTTCAGGGGAAAACTTAAATTGACCAAAAAGTTTACTTAATTTTGTGGCTTTCCGTTTCTTCAGCTTTTTATTCAGTATATTTTTTTCTAAGAACTAAGACTTCTTCACTACCACCGAGGACTGCAAGAGAGTGGGAGTAAGTACAATTTAATAGTACTTTGTTTTAAGATGAAATCAAACTTTTCCAAAGTATGTTCAAAGTATTCCCGAGCATAGACTTTAAGTTAGTTTATGCGGAAAAAAGTTTAAATTAAGCTGAAAATGTAACTTGAAATTAAAGGCAAGTTAGGGTAATTTTTCCTTCTCTGCCTCTTTTATTAAGCTCAATTGAAATTAACTTAAAAGCTACTATAAGTCAAGATTTGGCTAAATAATAATAAATAATATAATGTGTACCTCTATAAATAAATAAATATACCTCGCTCTTTGTTATTGCCTTATTGCCTTATTTGTTTATTTGTCAAAAAACTTTACAATCTGAAAGCACAAATATTTTTCTGTGACGATATACTCCTTCTTCCCACCTCATTTTCTGGACTCCCTGTCCCTGGGCTGTCCCAATTTCTATGTGGCGCATTTGTAACTTCAAAGGTTTTGGAGGGTTTTCGTTGACCCCTCAACCACTTAAAAATGCATGAGCCAAAGCCCATGAGCTTTGCCCGCAGCCCAATAAAAAGACATACATCATGGTCCGCAAAAACAGCAGCCGCAGGTGCCAGCAAAATGAGCCCCCTCGGGTACCCACGGCGTATACAGAATTTTTTGTTGTCTCTATGAGTTCCCATACTCACCGTGACTCGGCGGAAGGCTTGCAGCCTGGAGCACTTTTCCACAGACGAGCCAGCATTCCGATGTAGAGGAAGCAAATCAGAGTCAACGGTGCCACATACGATGATAAAAAGAATGAGACCTGAAAAATTAAAGAATTTAAGGAGAAAAAATATAAGTAAATACAAATTCAAGGTCCTGATTTTGCATTTTTGATAGAGCTAACTTTAACAAAGAAATTATTTTAAATTCCAGTTTTATATACCTTAAGAAAATAGATGTTTAGTTATTTGTTTGTTATTCCGTTAGAAAAGGTCTTTCAGAGGTGTTCCACTCGAAATAAATAAAAATATAATTTTAATAAATTAAATTAAAATAAATCGTTATATTTACATTCCATTTGTGAGCCTTTCTTCTACCCAATAACCCAAATTAAATGAAAATTAATAAAATACACAAATAACTATAGTTAATGCTGGACACCTGTCTCATTGTTGCCTTATTACCACATTAATATTGTTGTATATTTGTTTGTGTGACCCTCTGCTTATTTTGTATTCCTAGTTGTTTGTGTCTGTTGCCGGTCGAAGGTTTTTCCCTTGGCCATCTGCTGCCACGTCAGCGGCTTTTGTTTTTGCATCGGAAATTGTCAGTCAGAAGCGCTGACCCGTAATGCTGACCAGATATGAGTACCAGACACTTATCAAGCCCCCCGAGACTGCCTTTCCATTTCTGTCTTTGGGAAACCCATCCCGGTTGCATCCACTTCACTTCACCAGCTGCCGCTTAGCCGTATTTCCAACAGACACAAACGGATATATTCGTGTGTATATAGCCCCATGGCTTCTGAAAAAAACTGATGGAAAATTTCCTCATCCTCATGCTATTTATGCTTGGTTTTTGGTCGGAATGGTAAAACAAATTCCACAAAAAGATTTCGTTTCAGGATTCGAGATTCATAAACCGAACAAATGAATCGTTGGGCATAATTTTGAGAGGAAAATGCTTTTGTTTTTGCCTCGGTTAGGATCACAAATTTATAATTTATAATTGTTCATATTAACTTTAGTTTCCGTTTTTCCTAATATTTAGATGTCTGCATTTTTGGCTCATACATTTATATACATATATGAAGTTTGATTAAATTTCATCTATATTCAAATTCTTAATTTCATTTTGGAATGATTTTAATTTCCAAATAATTTTAATTAAATTTTAAAGTCTCACTTTAAAACTGGTTCACTGGAAAATAACTTAATCCCTTGCAGTAAATTCCCGGCTTTGGCCAACTTTTTGGATTGTTAAGACCTTCGACTTATTTTAAAAACTTTCAAGAGCTGCCAGCGTTTGGTTTTTAAAGTATTTCAGCTCCGAGCTGCGGTCGAATTGGTTCCTGAGATTGCTGCATTTTTCGCTTTTCATCCATTTTGGGATATCCAATGAGCTGCAGGCATAAAATTCATTTAGCGCCTCAACTTTCAAGGGGATTCGGTTTTTCTTTGATTGCGCGTGCGGTTGGGTGGCTGCCGCCAAGCCAAGTGTAAATGATTAAGGGGATTCCCCTCGCCCGCCCTGCCGGAAAAGCTGAAAATGTGGAGAAGCGAAGGGCAGGCAATAAAAACAATAAAGCACACACACGGCCAAGTCAAATATGCATAAAGGTGCAAGTCAAAATAATATGTACACACTCGTATATCACTTGGGAAACGCCAAATAAAGGCAATGAAACGTAAAAGGAGGAATGTGCGAGATATATCCACTGGGGAAAAAAAGCAAACAATTTATAAGTAGGGCAAATAATATGCGTTTAGAGCAGTAAGTCTACAAAATGGGTAATAATAGTCGCTCAAACAAAATAAGTAAATAAGAAAATAATAAATAAATTCAGGCCAAACCACCACCTACAATCTTTGAATTTCTAAATATATCTGAATTAATTAATAACTATTTTATAATATATTATTTAAATTAAGATCTATAAAATTATGTAGAGCTTTAAGTAAAATATATTTTCTTTTGTGCATAAAACTAAATTTTTTTAAGAACAAAATCAGATCAGATTTTTTAAATACTTTAAAAATTGTGAAATATATATATTTTTTTGTGACAGTGAATCAATGAAATCGTGCCCCATGCCGGAATTGTTAATAATCGTTGCCACGCCCTTCGCATTCATATTCTGAGGGCGGAAAAGGGGCGGAGAGTGCCTGACAGCTATGGCATCGAAATCACTTTGTTGGGATTACTCGTTGGCCATGGCCAATGAACACGTCGTTTGTTATCGACACCAACAACGGCAACAGAAGCAAGGACAGCGTGGCGAGAAGGAGTGACATAATCCGCCGTGACACTTCCCCAGGATCCAGATCTGTATCCAAGTTCCGGGGCTTCGGGGACTCAGGTCTGATGCTAATGATGCCCCGTACTTCTGCTGATTACAACTGCTTTCAGCCGTTGTTGTGTCTATTAGTACGTAATTAAGGGGGTATATTTTAGCAACAGATTGAAATGCTTTAATATTTGGATTAATATGAAATGCTACACAGCGATTTTTCTCATGAATGTTATCTAAAATATTTTATTCCATACTTTCAGACATTTTTTTTGTTGATTTAAAATCCTTACAAATTCTCTTTGAACCAAAAACGATCTCAGCTGCTTTCAGCCAAATTGTCTTAAAAAACACTTCAAATAAAACAAAAGCGGTTGTCATTGACACGCCCAATGATTTGCAGAAACTTTCAAAATTGTTTTCTTTGCTCAATTCCGAACTTCGAATTGATGTTTCAGTCATTTTAAAGATACTTATCAATGAGCCGAAAAGAGGTCAATACGACTATATCCAAATATTTAGAGCTTCCCCCCGGGAGTTATAAAACTTTAACTTCGAAGAAGTAGAACCTATGAATGGATGGGGGCTGTCCATAAAATTTTACAACACAATCGTCATAAATAAAAGTTGCCAAACTTGAGTGAGAAACTTCTCTTTTTGTATATATATTTTTTTAAAGCGTTTAAACTTTACGGAGATGCTAATAAAAAGCCATAAACTGAAGTGTGTGGCATGTGATAAATGGCGGGAGGGCATATATTCTTAATGTTCCGCCTGACCCGAAAAACTGCTCCTGGGATTTGTCCATAAACGCGGCGTCTCCTCAGACACTCAGCGAAATTAATCAACTTGAAGCAGGAGCTTGGCAGCTTGATGAGCCGCATAAAAAAGATGATTGAAATTATAAATTGGCCCGAAATTGGATGGATAAAATGAAGTAGAGTGAATGAGAGCGAAATCATTTCAGAATGGAGCCCTACAACCTATTTATATTTATTTGCAAATATCTTCCATCCATTAAATGTGTCACAAAAACAAAAAAGAACACCTGAAAGAAATAACAATAAAATATAACTCTTCGTGTCCTCTTTAAATTAACTCTTAACACAACGCAATATATTCCGGAAGCATGAAAAAATGAACAGTATTTTTTTTTATTTCTTGGCTCAAGCCCTACCACATTTTTCCCATTTCCTTCGCCCTTCTCCAAGCATTTGGTTTCATTTTTATGACTTCTTTACGATGACAACAATTCGGTCGTTAGTTTCGTTTTTCGTTTTGCTTTGACAGCTGATGTGTGGAACAAGTTTGATCAATTTTTATTCTATTGCTAGACAAGGATATTATAGATATATATTTGTAGACAATTCAACCGCATTGACCCTGACAATGACGATTTCCAGGAACTGAAATCGAATTCGAGCGTAAAACATAGCGAAGGGATTCCCCACAAATGGCATTTGACGTTGCATTTTGTATGCTCTTTTCACAAGAAAAAAGTAAAACTAATAACTAATAAATAATATTAAATATCTTAATATTTAATAGGTTAATGTAGATACATAACCTTTCATAAAGACAAGATTATAATTTTATTAGCTAGATTCAAGTTGCATGAAAACTCAAGTCCCAAAAAGCAATTCTCTCAGAATTTGCCCTTTAAGTCTGAACAAGAAGTCCTTTGAACAGCAGCCACACTTTGTCGTTCCGACTAAGTTGTGATTCACCTTTCCTGTTTTCTAAAGCAATTGCGATTTATGTGAAAGGGGAGCGGGGAATGGAGGGCGTGACACAAGGACATCCGTATCCGTGACAATGTCGGAGAATCGGAGCGGGAAAATGGGAATGGAGGCGGTAACAGAGTGTCACCGAACTTCACGGCTGCATATTAGCTGAGGAACGAGGGAACTCAGGGAGTCACTCAGTCGGTCTGTCTGTTAGTCATCTAACTGGCAACACTGAGCAAAATAAATGCATAAAATAGCGATTTCGTAATTTTGGTTTTCTAATGAGAAGTCAACATCCTGAAAGATGAATGCACAATGGCACATAAACGAGATTTAGAGACTTTTTAACTCGCTACTCATCCGGCTCGAAGGACCAAAGTGATTTAGGGCTTGATGAGAAGCAATCTCAATTTTCGAAATACAATTAATTGAGGCTGAGTTGGCTTGGAGTTCGTCTTGAGTCTTCGGATATTATTTCAGTAGTAAAAATTGAGGTTAAAGTTTATTGTATTTTTTTAATACTAAGATCACAGTTCTCAATTTGTGTTTTATTTTCTCGGTGTCTCTCGGTTACTCAGGGCGTCGTCACTCATTTGTTCTGCAAATGGAAATAGACGACAAAGCTCATTCATTCCATCCCATTCCCCACCCCTTGCGGCTTCCTGTGTAACATCCTTCCGTCATGAAATTACTCTCTGCCAGGACAGAAGTGTACTCCTCAGCTAGGGAGGATTGGCGAAGAGCTGCTGAATTGATTAATAGACAAAAGTTCCAGTAATAAACATAACAAACTCGGGGAAAAATATGAGCGAACGGGAAAACCATTTGGGATAACGCAGATCCACGATGGTGGCAACTAGATGGGGCGCATAATGATGATGGAATTGTAATCTCCGCTCCCGAAAAGCGAGGCGTAATTGCAAAATACGGCACTGGACGCACTCCACTTTCGCATTTGCTGGCCATTGTTCACGAAAAGGACAGGACCAAGGACCCGTTTTCTCCTTTTGCAAATCAGAATGCATACCGTGTGTGCACCGTGGTTTAATCTTGTGAAACAAAGCGATGGCCATGAGGAGCTCCCAGGCATTGTGTTCACTTTATGGAGGGCTTGGGAAGCTGATAAAAATGACCAAATAGCTGTGAGCGCAAAAGGCTCGTTAGGAAGGGAACCTGTGAATGGCAGAGGATCGGGTAAGGGAGTTTGGAGGCAAGTGTCTGTAAAAGACCAATTTTTTCCAGAAAGGCAGTGTTTTATTAGCAGAATAAATTATTGTTTGGTGTTTAGGAACTTTAGATTTTAATTAATTGACATGAGAACAAAAATCTATAAACCTTCCTTATTTCTCAAAATATTTGTATAAAACTCAAAATACAGTAATTTTAATCATCTTAGAGATATATTATTAGCTTTATAAAAATCAACTAACTATATTTTTATGGCTCAAAAGTGTAAAGGGCTTTCTGAAGCTTAGCTTTTCTTCTTGTTTTGTTTTTGCATAAAGTCTATTTGATTTGATTTTTCTTGTTGTCGACCCACTGTTTTGGTTCCTTGGTTTCGCTGATATGTCACATATCTGGACAAGTTGTCCTCGCATTTCGAAGAAAGGAATAATATGGCCCTGGGCTGATGGTAAAGTGATGTGCAGAAGAATGCCTGTGTTAAGTAGCAAATATATTGCATATCTGCCGGGCAAGGACTGGAAAGTATGAATGGATTTACACGAGCTTTTGAGCGATGTGCACAGAAAATACTGGAATACAGGGAAATGCTGCGTAGCGTCGTTTAATACACGACTGTTTTTTTTTAATTTAAGGCACTGGGTACCTGGTTTTTCATAGTCAGGCATAGTTAACTTTACTTTTCTTTCTTTTCTTCTGTGTAACGATATAACATACCTGAAAGCCGACCAGACTCCAGACCTCCTCCTCTGTGGAAAAGACGCAAGCGGTGCCAGCACTTCCATGATATTGATAGTTGCGTACCGAGTGCGAAAGTGCCACTGGAATCGCGGTAGTGACTATCGTAATCCAGGCACACATTATGGCCCTACAAATAAATAAAGGTAAAAAATTATATAAAATTTAAGGTAAAATATGATATAAAATCAGCCTGATAAAAATATAAATATATATTTAATTGTGTATATAGAGGGTCTCTTCTATTCAACACATTATGTATTTTATGAACTATATTTATATTTTTTTCATATTTGCAAAATTAGAAATGACAAATATTAAATTAAGGAATTTATGTATATTACAAATTAATAGTTTCTGAAGTCGTATTATTTATTTGATTAACGTTCTTTCCTTTTAATAACACAGAAAACGGGTTAATAATTGTGTATACACATTTAATGACAATAAAAGCTAAGCTTTATTAAATCATTTATTCTTGTTGGTAAGTATTTTTTTAAAGCTTTATGTTTCTTTAACCATTTACAAATTTCTTCAGCCACGTGGCAAGTTTTTTAATCAAGGAAGCTGCCATGAAAGTTAGAACTTGGACAAGAAAAAACTCAACGTAATTACTGAACAGTTTTTGTGGCTTTTAATTTCTGAAAAGTTATCCTTAGACCTTAAAAATGTGTCAAAAACTTTGTTGACAATTTTCCGGAGCCTGCAATTTTCTTGCTTCCTTTAAGGTTGATTTTCTTAAAGACTTGGGATATTTCTGGACATATTCATGTCGCAAAGATGGCTCCAAGGCAAAGGTCACAGGCCACGATACAAGGCCTGCAGGTAGGTAGGCAAGAAAAGCTAATTACGAAGCCTGAACAAATTGATGCAATTACTCTGGATGATGGTAGATATGGGAAAGAGACTGTGGCACTCAAAGAAAAATTATTTAGTTATATTTAGGTCTTTGTTTAAAGTTTAATACTAAAAGGATTATAACAAGTAAATGGAAAAATGTATGACGTCTTAAATATATGTAATGCCTTCATTTTCCGAAACTATCTTAAATAGTAAAAGTAAAAGTAATTTATTTATTTGATTTATTTTTGCCAAGTGCATGATACAAGTCTGGTTAGATGAGGCACTTACAGTGTGGCATTGCGCTCGGTTCGCAGGGACATGCTCGTCACGGGATGGACTACGGCCAGGAAGCGATCAAAGGACATCAGCACCAGCGTGTAAACACTGCAAGTTTGTACGTAAGTAAGGGCTATAATGCTGGATATAAGGTTAGAGAGAGCAAGTAACCCACCTGCAGTGGCAGGTAACCACAATCATGTACTGGACGAACTTGCACCAAATATTGCCAAACGGCCACTCGGGCAGGACGTAGTCGGTGGCCGTGAACGGCACGCAGAAGATGACGAACAGGATGTCCGAGACGGCCAGGTTTATAATCAGCAGGTTGGTGGTCGAGCGCATCTGTTGGTTGGCCACAACCACTGCAAGTACAGGTACATCGATTACACTTTTAATAGGTACGTTTAATGCTTAAAATATAGAAGAAATCTACAGTTTAACAAGTTAATTATATATTATATTAAATATCAAACAAAAACACCTCTTAGCGAGGTGAGATAAAAGTGACGATGCCACCTTCAACTCCAAAAGTTTCTGGTATTAAATTTTGTGACGATTAATAGTAACGTTAACAAAAATAAATTATAAATAATATATCTATTTCCGATTCCCGAACACCGACAACACCGAATACTACCATATTTTTCAGATCTAGTATGCCTTGAACAAAAAAGTCAGCTTCTGAAAAAGCTGTCACTGAGACCTGCCTATGGAATAGAGCCCTGACTTCAGTCGTAACACAGATGTTCATCAGAACACACCTTTCGAAGCATAAAAAAAAAATTGTGAGTGAAAATTAGAAAAAAAAAAAAAGGAAAAAAATTTATTAATTTGAGAAAATATTATTTTGCTCGCTCAGTTCCCAGCTGCAGGTGGACCTTTTCCTCACCAAAATTGTATTCGCCGCCTTCGTCTTTGGGTGCAGTTTTGATGAACTGCAGAATGCCGGCGTATGCAAAGGGATGCTGCTTTATCAAGGGCTCTTCAAACACTGTTGTTGGCAATAGACGCGATGATTGTGAACGGTTTGGTGCTCCTCGTAAGATGTGTCCACTGGAGTGGCCGTGGCGCTCGTGGCCAGCTTCTTGTCCATCAGCGCTGGCTGGAGCAGCATCGTCAGCTTGGAGTCTTGACGCGGTATGACATCGAAGGATCTCTTGTTCTGCGCCGTGCTGGGCGCACCAAGACAACACCCAAAACCAGCAGCGCGTTGTTGATGTTCTTGGCCTCCTTGAGACGCAATCTGGCGGTGCCGGTGTTTCCCTAGCTCGGAGCCCGCCAAATCACAGAACATCATGCAGCTCTGGTTGGCCATGCCCGAGCGATGCCACCTGAACATCTCCACCACGAAGACCCAACGAGAGCGACTGGAGTTGGTGGCGGCGTACGTGGAGCGCTGCAGCAGACGCTTCGCCAACTCCCTGACCATGTAGAAGACGGGGCTCAGCTCCTTGACGAACACCTGGCCGTTTTTCCACGCAACCTCTAAGATTTTGCGCGGCATCTCCCCTAGCCTTCCTGGTTGTGGTTGAAAGGCAATAGACTCGTAGACCAGATGGTTAGAGATGTCCACAAATGCGACCGATATCAGGTTGCAGTTTTTCTGGGAGGCCTCCGGGTCGACATTGTGATCCTGGTAAGGTAAGAATCTTGTTCTTCCTCGCGTATTCCTCGGTTCGTTCCTAGTTTTCCAAAGCTAATCGGCGATTTCGATTATTTTAACCGATAGGACTCTGCCATTCGATTAAACCTATCGAAAGCACTGCAGCCCTGGTCTTAGCTTAGCTCTCATTTTAATTTATGAAGAGTGGCCAGCCCTCGTAAGGCGTAAATAACTTAAATTCTTTATCACCAGAGTACGGCGCAGCATGGAATCCCACAGAAGGCGGAGATGCCCAAGCGGGAGATGCCCTCCTTCCTGGTTGCCCGTCGCTTCTGCCCGTGCCCCAACAAAAAGATGCGTCTGTTCGAGCGCATCCAGGAGTCCGAAGAGGAGTTGCAGATTCTCTCGAAGCTGCTGGATCTGTCTCCCACTTCGAACGCCCAACCAGGATCACACTGTCGACACGAAGGTCTCCCAGAAAAACTCCTACCTGATATTGGTCACATTTGTGGGCACCTCTAACCAGCTGGTCTACGAGCCTATGGCCTTTCCACCACAAACAGGCAAAGCTGGGGGAGACGCCGCGCAAAAACCTAAAGGTTACGTAGAACAACGGCCAGGTGTTCAAGGAGCTGAGCCGCGTGTTCTTCAAGGTCAGGGAATTGGCGAAGCGTCTGCTGCAGCGCTCCACGTACGCCGCCACCTCGGTGAAAGCCAACTCCAGTCGCTTCCGTAGGGTAGCTTCGTGGTGGAGGTGTTCAAGTGGCATCGCTCGGGCATTACCACCCAGAGCTGCATGATGCGATTTGCGATTTGGCGGGCTCCGAGCTCGGGAAACACTGCACCGCCGGCCTTCGTCTCAACGAGGCCAGGCTCATCAACAACGCGCTGCTGGTTCTTGGTGGTTGTCTGGGTGATTCCAGCACGGCGCAGAATAAGAGATATATCGATGTCATACCCCGTCAAGACTTTAAGCTGACGATGCTGCTCCAGCCAGCGCTGATGGACAAGAAGAAGCTGGCCACGAGCGCCACGGCCACTCCAGTGGACACATCCTACGAGGAGCACCAAACCGTTCACAATCATCGCGTCTATTGCCTAAAAAAGTGTTTGAAGAGCCCTTGATAAAGCAGCATCCCTTTGCATACGCCAGCATTCTGGAGTTCTTCAAAACTGCACCCAAAGACGAAGGCGGCGAATACAATTTGGGTGAGGAGGAGGTCCACCTGCAGCTGGGAACTGAGGGTGGAGGAATATGAAAACTGAATAGCGCTTTGGAATAGCTCATCTGCGCACAATGACCACGGACGCCGTGGCCCGGATTCTGTCGATCATGTATACCGTTAATTTCAAAAACTTAAAAAACTTATTTCAAGATCTTAATAAAAGTAATTAATTTTAATTATGAATTCTTAACTATTATAAATTATGTCTAGGCAAAGCTATTATCATTTGCTGCTATGCTGTTAGCTCGATGTTGCTTTTCTGTCTCTCTGCTGTTCCTCTGCTGTTGTTCTGCTGTCTTTCCAGGCTCTGCTGGTACTCTACATACTGTAGTGTATATTCTGGCATACTGCTGTTACTCTGTCCTTCTTCTAAGCTTCGTCATGTTAAGGATCTTGTTGCCATGACAAGAATTCAGTTCCTTTTTGTGTTCCTCTTTTACTTACTGCTCTGTGTGACCCCCATTTTTCTACCTCAATTTTCTCAGCACGCTTCTCCGATGTTTTTATTTGTCCTCTGGAAAACCTCCACCCTTGGCTTTGGCCCTCCAAGTCTTTCTTTTCCATCAATTACGCGGACAAAAGGCAGCAAACAACGGGGACTACTCTACTAGCTACACTGGCGGCGGTATGTGTGCACTGAGCGGTTTAAATAGTGTAAAAAAAAAATTTTTATTAATTATATTTGTTGTAAATAAAGGACAGTTCTGAGAATCAGCGCAGAGTGTCTGCTTAGCTTTTCTGTCTCTTAGTTTAAGCATATTTTGTGAGCTCTGGAAAGTTTATACCATATAATTCCAATAACGATTTACTCAGTAATGAAAACTAAAGTTAAAAAAGGTTATTCTTAACTCAATAATTTGTAATTCCGTAGTATTTGTTCACTGTGTAGAGGTGTTTGAGGAATGGGCGCGGGTACAAAGTCAAACACTCCCTGTTTCGGTTAAAATCAGTGTCCTGGCATTGTTGCCGCTTTCTGCTTTCACTTTTTGACTCGCCATCTTCGAGCTTTCCCTGACCCCGTGACTTTGTGTGTGTGTGCTGCACACTCAGTTTTTATTTTTTTATTTTTCTTGTCCAAAAGGAGCCACTTGCAATTAGCCAGCAATTTATGTTGGTCCATACAAAGGCAGCGTGACAAAGGAAACCAAGGGAAAAATATAAAGAAATATATAGAAAAGAAGAAAGAAGTTGTCAAAAGCGGGGTCAACGGTGTTCAGCTGTAACAAAATGTTATTTTGGCCCAGAAGAAGATGCGATGAGTTGATGCCAATGGACTGATGTGGGCCACGAAGCCAACGGAAGTTTAAACTCAAAGAGCCAACAATCATTTAAGGGGAGAATAGAGGTGAAATGAGGACAATTCAGGTGGCAAAGTCAAAGGAAATGGAAAATGCTGCGAAGCACACTAAAAATAAATATTTTTGAGTTTTAGAACAGAAAAGAATTTCTGAGTTTTAGAAAAGAAAAGAAAATTTAAATACCGATATGTGAACATTTAAATTAAATAAATACCATTTAATCTTTAAGAATATGTAATATTCTTACTTAACTGAAATCAAATGGAAGAGTTTGAGTTTTAGTCGCTTCAAGCCTCTTGATAGGTACTTTCAATAAATGATTCCAGATAATAAATCTTAATAATAATAACTCTTACTAAGGCAAATGATTGTACCATAAATGGTTTTTTTTTTTTTTTTTTTTTTTTTTTTGAGTGCAAAAGCAGTTACAGCAAGGTCTGGCCGCAAATCAATTTCCTTTTCAAATATATATTTAGCGCAGGATGTTTCAAGGTAAACAAAAAGCACAAGCCCCCCAGAAATAGGCAAAAAGAATAAAGAGCAATACAGTAATAAGCAGCAGCAGGAACAGCAATAGGAAGGGGAATAGCAATGGGAATGCGGGTGCGAATCAATAGTAATGGCAACAACAATAACCATCAATAAAACAGGCACAAAAATAAATAAATATATTTATGGGATACATATTTGCTTCAGTTTAACCCTTGCCAAAATGTTATCTTCGAGCTTTTGATGTTTATGGCACCGGCTGGCTGGTAAATATTTTTTTGGCAACAGATTGTTCAAATTTGCATCTGGCATTGGCTCGGAGATTTCCCATCTCTCGCTTTGATTATAAAAGCTTAACTTAGATAGTCAGGAGTCCCTAAGAAATTGCTATAATTTTAAAATTAGTTTAATAGGTTTAAATAATGTAATATGTTACAGTTAAAAAAAGGGAAAAATAGGAATTTAAAATAAAAGCAAATACATTTAAACCATCCTTGGTAAAGACAGACAAGAAAAAGGCTTTTACTATCTAATTTTTTCCCGAAGCGTTCATATTATATAGGGTTGGTTTCTCTTTTTATCAATGTTAAATATGACCCATTGCCAACTTTTGGCCTGGGTTTTATCAATTAAAAAAAAAAAATGTAGTCCCGGTGGTTAACCAACTTTTTGTGGGCGACATGATGACACACAAGGGAAGCTGGAAAAAAGGGTACGAAAAAGGATACCGGATTTTTGTTGGGACATTAACTTTTTCCCCACCATTTAAGAAAAAAACTGTGCCACTTTTTGCATCTGCCTCTTGTCTAGCTGGCATTTTACAAAATAATAAAGTGTAGCATAATTTATGGGCCTGTAGAAGGCCTTCTAGCGCAAAAAACGCTTGTTATTTAAGGCCAGCAAAAGAAAAAAGGGGCTTGGCTCTGGCACATAACAAATAAGCAAATAATCAGCCATGTGTGTGTTGCGAGTGTGTGTCCTAGACAGGATTTCCTGTTCACTCGCATCGGGCGGGCATAAATTCACTTTTATTGAACTTTAATGTCACTCTTATGCCCGCCCATTTCCTTTCAACCTCCTTTACTTACATTTCCTTTGCTCCTGTCTCTCCCACATGCCGCCCCCTTATTTTAGCCTGTAATTGATGCACTTCAAGTGTGTGTCCTTAGCCGACACGGCGTATACGCAATTTGATCCATATTTAGGAGCAGAGTGTGGAAAGTTTATGGTATAACACAGAGTCTGTTTTCAATGTTTTAGAAAATGTTGCCTAAGTTTATTTATGGAAGTATAGGAGTATACATATTCTATATCTATATCTATGATGATTTCTTAGCAAACGAACATAAAGAATTTAATGAGCTTTCACTCTCCACTTTTGATGGAGAAATTTACGAGTTTTGAGCACATTGAAATCATGTTATTTAGACTCGACTCATTACTGATAAGCCAGAGGCATAATTTTAATTGCATTGAATTTTATTCACAATTAAAAAGAACAGTGTCAATTGAACAGTACCAGTAAGTGCTACTTAGATATTCTGAGGGCCTTTGTTTTATGATCCAATTAAAGTCGGCTGAGGGTGGGCTTAGGCCCTGGGCCATTAAGTGCATAAATGATTGCCATGCAGGAATATTTTGGCCATGCAGTTGCCAAGGAAATCCCGTACAGTTGCTGCCTCTTAACTATGGCAATTAATTTAAATTTTAATGCACAGCAAAAACGGAGAGAGATAGAGAGAGAGAGAGACATCCTGTTTTGGCACATGAATATCCGGTTACAAGGACCGGACCTGGACCCGACCGGACTGGAAAAGACCTTCGTCCATTGTCCTTTTCTTGGCAATCTTCATTCACCCAGCTCTCATTATATCTGGTTTGTTTTCCCCTCCTTTATTTGCATCATTTGCTAGCCTATATAAATACATTTTTAATGAAAGAAAAAAAATGGCTAACAGAAATCAGTGGAAAAACATTTTCCAGGGACTCCTTAGCCACGTGTAGATTGGATGAGGTTTTTGTTGTTCAAATTCTAAATATAAGATGTGAAAACTAAAATATATCAACATTATTTAATACTTTTTAAAGAAATTCCTCTCAAAGTAAGAAAGTTATTGATTTCATTAATATAAGTGATTAAATTGAAATAGATCAACCTTCAAGTCGTAATTAACATGTCTGCCAGAGTCAGAGTCCAGTTTAAACAGTTTTCAATTTAAAGCAGCTTCACCTCTGAAAATATCCCATGCTTAGACTTAAGTACCTTTGCCTTTGAAGCAGACTTTTGCCTAACAATGGTACTTTACCCTTTCACAATGTCAACAATGGCGACGGCATCGAAATCAACTTCAACATTAACATAGTTGCCATCAACATCGGGACATCATTATCATTGACAAGCAAATGTGAATCAATCAATCAGAGAGAAAGCCAGAAGTCACACCGAAAGAAATTATCAGATAGACTTCGGTTTCCACAAAAGAATCTTGTGAAAATGAAAACCGGTGCACGCCCGTAAGACAAGGAATATTTCCTAAAGTGCAGCGGAAGGATTTCATCGGTAGGAAGTAGACAAGAAAACCCTTTTTCGGCATCTGTGCCACTCTTTTCATCCTATTCAGTATTTATCTTTCATTTTATCATCTTGTCTTGAGCGACGCTGCATTGTTGGATTATTGATGGGATTTGCATCAGGTAGCGGATGAACAAAACAACAAAACCTAGGCCACTTACCCTGGGAGGGGGGCCAAAAAGCGCAAGGACGAAGGGGAACCGAGAATCTGGGGGATATGTGTAAGGCTGTTGAGGACACCTGTGAAAGCGAGGGGCTTTGCCATATGGCCACATGGCCCTCATGGACGCATATGTGTTGACAAGAACGCGCCACAAGTGTGTGTGCGGACGATGAAGAAGTCATCCTAGGGTTGAAAGGGAAAGGGAGGACAGGTTTTATTTGCAGGCTACGCCTTCCTTCGGTTTTTTTATAAGAAAAGAAGAAGAATAGAATAGAAGAACATTCCCAGGAATGATATCTTTCAGCAGATGTATAAGCTTATGCATCTATAAATAAATAATAATAAATAAGCTTTCTTAAATTATAAAATATATTTGAGTTAATAAAAGCATTTTCTGTTTTTTTTTTTGGTATTATAATATCGTTTATTAATATTTAGCTCGTTGAAAGTCGAGTTTGAAGTTAAAATGGAATTAAATAATGATTTAATGTCTGAGGTCTCTTCCAAATTATTAAGCCGACTTCGTATTCCGGAACGTAACGGTTTTATGCATATCATGGGGCTGAAACTCAACGGATGTCTGGCATTTTTTGTACCTGTTTGGGGCTGCCTTTGTTCTGCTGGCGAAACGGGATGAGGGGCCTTCGGTACACATGTATTCTGGTAAGTATTCTGTCTTTCCACGGGTGTCCCCCGATTCTACACATATACAGTGGTGTTCAATAAAAAAGAATCATGGGGAATAATAAAAATAACTGATTTATGGAAACCATATGTGTAAGCGGCGTTATTAGCTCAGCTCGATTTTATTATTATGTAAATTTTAGATTAATTAACTATATTAATTATTATTTAATAGATTATTTATTATTTAGAATTTACTTGGGTTTTTAAAATCCTTTTAAACTAGGCTACAAAGTGTTATATTGTATAAAAATTCAAAAAGACACTGAATTTGGTACTTTAAACGTTTTATGGTCTATTTTTGGACACCCTTTGACGTGATTTCGAAACCCTAATAAGCTCTAAAATTATTCATTAATATCTCAGTACTCTAAAGCTTAATTAACATTTTCTTGTTTTGCTTGTTTATTTAACTGAATTAAATGATAAGGAAAATAGGACTCAGTTCTAACACGTTCTAGTGGTTTGATCTGAATCGTAAACGCACATACATATGTACATATATGTACATAGTATACCCCTACATAAGGACTTGTGTCAGGCCCCGACAGACATTGCATTGAAAAGTAAAACAATAAAATTGTACATGGCCCATAAAAAAGCATAAATATGACGAGTGTGCCGAGAGAGGAGAATGGAGAATGTCCTCTTCACCCACGCACAATTGCCTGTGTGTGCTCGAGTGTGTGTGTGTGTGTGTGTGAGCGAGTGTGGCCCACTTGGGCATTGTTGTCTGTCTGTGTTTGTATTGCCTGCTTTTAGGCGCTGTACCCAATGCCGGTTATAAATTTTATCACTATCAACGCAGGATAATAAATTCGTACGCCCTGTGAACTTGTGTGTAAATTTGCCCAACAAACACGGCCACATCCGTAATCAAACTTACAGCCAAAAACGCAATTCCTGGCCATATGCTGCTTAAATGCTGTTTCATTGGCATATTTTTTTGAGTACGCTTTTACGGGGCTTTCTCTTCTTAACAAAGGATACAAAATACTCGCATGTGTTTCCTAAAATTGCAACTACGTGCAGACTGCAACATCCTTCAAGTGTCAGGTTTGAAGAAGAAACCGTGCACTTGAAGAAATTACACTAACTTGGGCTACACTTTTGAAAGGAAAACATTAGTTGGATTAAAAGGGAACACTTCCAGAGTTTCAAGTTATTTAGTCAAGACTTTAATTATTTTTTAATTCAAATTTTAAATTAGATTGTATTAATTGAGTTAATTTTTTTAATTTTAATACTGCTCTATCACAGTGACTTTTCTATAGTTTATAAATTTTTCTTAAAAGACTAAGATAATAATGAAGGTAATACTCATATAAGGTATAGGTAATGAAGGCTGATATTCCGAAAGTATATGTTTATTACAAAATAATATTTTTATGAATTATTAATATATTTTCCCATATTTGGTTTGGTGTAAGGGAAAAGGAAAAAAATCGAAGGAAGGATGTGAAGCTCTCGAAAGATGGAAGCTTATCCAAGGAGTGAAGTGCCTGACAGTCTCCGATAATAAAGTGTTCGATGCTGGTCTATTAAACACAGATAGGACCAGGTGTATCCTGCTCACACACACACACACGCAGAAGGATTTACGAGTGCAAGTACATACCTCATGCATGTGTGGCTGATTTTATGGCTGGAATTTTTCAAGAAGGAGAAAAAAAAAAGAATAATGGGAAAAAAAACTTGGCTAAATTGTAGCGAAATACCAAAGGCTAAGGCTTTAGGAAAATGTTAAGAAAGCTATTAAACATACGATTAATACAGACTACTAGAGTATTTTCCCCTTTACATTTCCAATTGAAATCCAAATAATTTTCTTACTGCACAATTTCAAGTAAGAAATATAAAATAAAAAAAACAGTATGGCGATGATTACATACGATTCGAGCGAAAATGCAGGAAATGTGTAATGCATTTTCCAGGGAAAAGCCATAATAACAACAGAAAAAGTGCAAACAAATTATGGTTCCTAACCTTGGCGTGGCCGTGGAAACGCCATTGCATCCGCAAATGTGGAAAGGTTCAAAGCCAGGTGGATAATGTCTATCCCAATCCTTCCTTTTTTCCGACATATACTCACCAAACTGGGGCTTCGAAACTTGTATTACGCTTTCATTTAAGTAGATTTTGTGGTTCCATCTGCCCAAACGCTGAATGAAAAGGATGGGGGAAAAAAAGGAAAGGCTGTGCCTGTCGAATGTGAAACATGTTTTGGGTTTGGGAACAAATCAAATTTGCCAGCCCTGCTAGGTCACAAAATTCCCCAAAAACGGGGAAAAAGGCAAGCCACAAGACTGAGCCTGGGTTGTATGAACTGAAAATTACCCCGCAGTTCTGTGTATTATTGACTCTTCTCGCCCTTTCAGTTTCCATTAATATATTAAAATTAAAATCAATTTAGGCCCCTACTCAAATGATATGAATTCTTTTTGGTTTGTTTATTGTTTTAACCATAAATCTCAATTTCTTTCTTATTTCAAAAGCTTCCTTCTATTTTTCTGGAATTATCCCTTGCCTTTTATTGGGACATATGCTGGGAACTAGTAAGATATGAACAAAAGGCTTACGCTTTGGGGATTAAGTCACGTCTCCGCTTGTCTGGCCAATTACAATTTTATAACAGAATTTTCCAGGATAGGATACAAACCCACAGCACTTTCCTATTTCGACACTTTTCCAAGGTTTTCCTAAGCCGCTTGACAAAGGCTAATGCAAATTGAAGTGACAATGACGGCCCAAAAGTATTCGGGAAACATAAATTATAATTAAGCATTTGGATTGCGGATGTGCTCGCTTCTGTTTCTGTGGTAGATTTACACAATTTGCTGTTGACAGTTTGTGTACGAGTTGTGAAAATTTATGCATACATTTGCCAAAAATAACGTGTTGTTTATTTGAGTTCTGGCGAATTGGCTGTCGGATTATTTACACGGGAACAAATAAGTTTATTCGGGGTAATTTAGTCAAGTTCTAAATAAAATGGAATTTCCTCTTTTATTAAACTGTATTCTTTTATTAAAGGAAGGCAAGACAAATACACTTTCTCCACTTAAAATTAATTTATTTTTCGAACTATATATATATATGTAGAAATTCCCAAACAAAAAGTCTGCTCGCTCCTTTCAATGGTTAATACCTAAGATATTCTTAGTAGGCTTGCATCTGGATATTTGGCTGCTCTAAAACGATCGTAGTGGCAAACGCTGCACGTGTCAAAAATTCGTGTCGTGTCGCCACAATCAAAAGTTTCTCTCAGTCACAACTTGATTCTCGTACTGACAAGGTGTTCATAAAATAAAAAAAAGTAAAAAAAAATTGTAAAAGTTCTCAGTCAAGAACCCGGAATCAGAAAGGTAAATTTTCTACAGTCAAGTTTCTTTTAAAATTTGTCCACTTTTTTATAAGCTATAGTCGTAATATTCGATTTCGTAATAATAATATACATGTTTCAGTGCCGCCCAAGTAACCAGAGCTCAAGCGAAAAAGAACACAGATGGCTGCCAACGTCAACTCCACAAATGTGACGGCAGAGAATCTCTGCAATCGCAGTTCTCCAAAATCGAGGAGCTATGCACGAGCGCCGCATACTGCATCCTGAACTGAAGTTCATGGCGGATCTCAAGCACGAGTTCATACAGAACTTTCAAGATATTGCGGGCGAGCTTTGAGAAGGTATTTGTGATCCATATTATAGTATGTATCACAGACATCTTCTCGAATCCCGCCTGTAATATCTTAAAGTTCTGTACGAAGACATACCCGATATGTGCTGTCAACCATCGGCTGCAGATCCGAGAAGTACCCAATCAGCTGTGGGATATGGAGAACACAAACCAGTTACTAGACTCTTGTATCTGGTTCTTGTTGTGCGTGTCCCAGCTAGTTAGTTAGGTATTTCTTGGATCTGCTGCCGATGGTCGATGGCACATCTCGGGTATATCTTCGGAACCGTGCCGGTAGGTGCTGGCCATGCCATAGAGAATCCATCGTATTATTTATGTAAGTACTTTAATAGTCACACCCATGATGGCTACAAAACTAAATTTCAGGCATCATCAGAAAAATCTTGGAGAGAAGCGGATGACCACATTTGTTTTCCAGGCAGAATTCCTTCTTGCAGCGTGAGTTGTCACTGTTTCTCACTGTTATTTTTGTTTAAGACGCCAACAAGAAATGTTGCGAAACTGCCTTAGCAGATGCCCTCACACCGGGTGAACGGCAAATGCCATACCAAGTAATCGAGCTTGGAGCTACTAAGAAGTGCTGTTAGTTTTGTTGTTTTTGTTGCCAGTTGGGTTTTGGATAAGATTAGCGTCCACCATCGTTGACCCTTGGGGCTCGCCGAACCCGCTGCCATCCACAAATCTCAACCTGCACATCAAGGCTCTGACTGGAAGTCTACTAAAGCATAGAAAAGTCGTGCTCGAGATACGCCATGAACTTCACACGCTTCAAGTTCACGGAGTTGGGGAACAACATGTCCATCAATTGGCAGTATGCTGCACCTAGGATTGCAAGCGGAACAAAATGCTCAGAATGCTCAGGCCATGATTTACCAATACAGAGCTCATCGATCTTTGTGAAGTGCGACTGCAGGGCGACGAGCTGTGCACTGGTAGGTCCTGGCCTGAGACTGAGGGTTCTTAGGGTTCCGCTGCCATCTTAGGTGCTGCTTACTGCCAGTTCATGGACATGATGTTCCCGAATTCCGAAATTCTTTTTGGCGTCTTAAACAAAAATAACAGTGAGAAACTTTGATTACAGATCTGCTGCCGATGGTCGACAGCACATCTCGGGTGTATCTTCGTAACCGTGCCACAGAGCTGCCACAAAGCAGGGGCTGTCACCACCGAGTGCGTGCTACCACAGCGGTAGGTGCTGGCCATGCCATCGATTATCCATCGTATTATTTGTGTAAGTACGTTAATAGCCTCACCCATGATGGCTACGAAACTAAATTTTTATAACTTTTACTGCGCACCACAGCTTCTGGGGATGCAGCCGCTCCTGCCCACGGGGAAACACTCTGATGTCCGTTGTTTTTAACTAAACCATGTAGATGGTAATAATAATAATTTCTGAATAAAATGGGATTCCTTTTGCATAGAAGAAAGAAGTCAAATAAACTATCTTTTCAATTTAAAATGGATTAATTCTCATTTCTTACTATATATAACGTTTGGAGTTTCCTGTTTTTTTTTAAGTTAGGTTTCAAGCTGAAGGGAGGGTGTCCGATGGCAATTTGTTACGCATAACGATGAATAGATTTCAAATGTAATTCTTTGCCTCCATATATCAATGTGTCGGGTGTGTTTGTGGTTGGAAATTGACTTATCTGCTCAAGAAAGGACACACAAAGTACGCAGCATCCTTCCGATAAAAAATGACTCAAATATGATTGAACGAAGACGATGGTAATGCCGACCATCGTGATAATGATGTTTTTTTTTAACATTTTGACAAAGTATGATTCCATATATCTTGGAAAAGAAAAAAAAGAAAATGAAGGTGTACTCAATATATTTTCTAAATTCTTTGTTAAGCAATATCGGGTTGAAAAATTTGATTAATTAAGTCTTTTAGTCTTTAATTTCCGTTGCTATAAATTTAAGAATTTTAAATATTAAATAAAACTAATAAGGGATTGTGTAAACTTTTATAAACGGTATTCAAGGTAGGGTATTTCTGGAGAGTGGAGCTTCCTCACGTTTGCCGTGCAAACTAGGAAATTTTCCCAAGACCACCAATAGCACCACAGCAGCACCTCTAATTCTTGCCTTCATAATTTGCCATAAAATCCACACGTTCATTTGCAAATCATTTATCAAAATCCCGCCAACGCAGCTGACAAAGTTGCTTTCCCACACAGTAGCAACCGAGAGAAAATTGAAAGGGGTGCTCGGAAAAGCGTGGGTGTGGGTTGCAATAGGATGCCACTTGCGACTTTAATAAAAGTTTCCCCCTGGCCTGACAGCAGAGATAGAGAGAGAGAGAGAGAGAGAGAGAGAGACAAACCGGTGAAACCGACATGGAAAACACTTTTCACAACGCCTGACCAAGTCTTGCCATCTCATTTGTTTCTTGGATAACTTTCAAGGAGTTTGGTTATTTGTCACTGTCAGAGATTCAATGCACATAGTTTTATTATACTCATAAAATTTAAATACTTAAAAAAATGCACCACAGTAACAATAAAGAATAAATAATTAATCAAATACAAATATACAAAATGAAATTAAATGCCTTCTATCTTTCTATCTTAATTTATTATCATTGTTGAGTTAGTGTTAATATATAACCTAGTTTGTATCTAATGGAAAGACTTGAACTACAGCTTACTGAAAACTATATTCTTAAACTGACGTCATGGGTTTAGTTTTACCGCCACCTCTTTTTTGTTCTTATTTTTAGCCTTTCTCAAAGAGGTCAGAGCTTGCTCCTTCCTGTTTTTTCTTTTGGTTATTTTTTTTCTGCGGCAACCAAAGTGGGTGTGGCCAGTACTTGCACACACACTCAGGTGAGGTGAGGTGAGATTTCCTCAGAGAATTTCACACCAAGGTTGCATGAAGAAAGAACAACAACAAAAAATGTTTAAGAAGCAGAAAAGATTGCATGCAAAATAAGTTTTCCTGTTGAGATTCAGTCAGCACTGCGGATGATAGAGCACACACAGCCACACGTAAAAGCTTTCACACCCACACACAAACACACACACCGAACACACATTCATTTAAGTGTTTTGAGGGAAAATTCATTCATTGCCTACTTTTTTGCGCAGGAAAGTATTTAAATTCAATTATAAAATGAAAAATTCTACAAGAAATTGGGAAGAGCTATGATTGAGCTTAAATAATTGATTAAGTATTAAGTTATTAAATTTAATTATTATTTATTACAGTTTTCATAAAAACTAATGCATTTTTACTTGTTAATAATAAATGTGGTACAGATTTTAAATCCTGTGATTACTTTTCAATTTCTAAGGTTTCATTAAGATTCACCTAAATTCATAAACAATTAATATTGTTTTTATGTATTTATTTGTTTATTTTTAATTAATTTTATTTATACTAGTATTAGTAGTTTTTGCATTTCCTACCCTATTCAATTTGTGCAATGCTTGCAGAAGTGCAATCTTAACGATCCCATCAAGCCAGACAAGGCGACCTCGCCCCCACTCGCACTCATTCGCACACCTCTCGCCACTCGCACCTTAATGGGATATAAAAAATCAATTAGCTTCCACCTGAATGGTTAGCTCCTGCCGGCGTTCGTTCGCTATATTCCCCACCCCACTTTCCCCATTTGCAATTATTACGCATAATTTGTTAGAGGTCGCTAATGAAAGCGTTCTTGGCAGGATGCGAGTACAACTTTTTATGGCATTAAGGGTCGTTCCTACACAACCAGACATAAATTATATTACCGTATGCCAGGGATATTTTATTGAAGAATTAAGAAAAACAATTCCACAAGACTGTATATAAATTATACTCGATATAAAATAAGATAGGTCAGCCACAGTTTAAAGCCACCAATGATATGCGGATCAGTTCGTTCGTATTTTTTCCAATCTCACATCATTTGAGCTTGAATTTTCGTAGAATTCACTTACCCAGTATGACCAATCCGTTGCCAAGGAGTCCTGCGAAGCCGATAATGCCAAAGAAGACCGGAACTATAGTAGAGACAATGCGCTCAAGGGCCACACTCTCCGCATCGTATTCCATGGAATCGTTGGCATTGTGGTCCGAGTGTTCCGAATTTTCCGAGGTGAAGACAAAGTTGTTGCTGCTAATGTTGCCACTGCCACTGCTGTTGCTGCCAGCCTCGTAGTTGTTGCTGGTGGCCCCCAATGAGGCTTTCGGCCAGCCACTAATTAGGATGCCCAAAAAGGGCAGCATCGATATTGCCTGGCGGCAGGCCATCTTCGTACCAAATCCTCTGTATCTGATATATCTGCTAGGCTTTGAAGGTAAGGGTTCTTTTAATTGGCTCGCCTCGCTTTCAGTTGGATCTATTGTCTGGTTTTTGGCACGCCCTCCGGGCACACCCGTCGCTTGATTTGCATTTCCGTGAGTTATTTTCCCCTGAAAGAGACAAATTGAAGTGGCCATAAATAATTTAGATATGAACTGGCAGATACAGATGGCGATACAGATACGTGGGCAAAGAGACAACAATAAATCCGCATCTATGTACGGATAGGTACAGTCAAGGCCGTTGTTGTGTGGGCGATATTGTGATATTTTGTATTTTGTTCGACCTACTAAACAGATGTGAAATGTGGCATATAGTGGTCCCTAACAGAACATGTTTCTAAAAATAGTTTCAGATAGTTTCTGATCCTGGAAGTGCCCATATTTATTTTCCCAAACTACCTTTGTGGATGCTACAACAACTGTTCATAGAACCATCATCTGCGTAGCCATTAAATTATGCAAAATAAATTTAATTCCATTACATGAATAGCGGGACAAAATACAGGAAATGCTGATAAGGCTGGCGAGTAGACAGTGGACCTTGGCAAACATCAATCACATTTGCATATTTTAATAAATAACACCGAACGCCGAAATCAAGGACAGAATGATGGAATATTACGTATACGCCACGTGCTCAGCACCAATTAGCTTCTGAAGGATGACACTTGCCCACACATACGCATTAGTAAGCTTGCTTGCGAGTGTGTGTTTTTTGTTTTTATGTTTTAGTTTTTGTTTAGATTTTTTTGCTTGGCCAATGTCAGTAACTACTTTTACACGGGGAACAATTAATATATTAAGAAATAAGATTTATATAGAATAAGAGAGGAAGTTTACTTTGGGAAGTCAAAGTTGTAAGTGCAATGTTAGCTATCCGTTCCTATAACAGCACATTTATTTTAATAAAATCAATAATTAATTAAGCTATAACCTGTAATTTTGGTAGGGAGAAAATACATTTATACATAGCATTTTGCGGACGTTTTCTGAAAATGTTAGTAAAATTAAATGATAAATGATCTAATTGAAGTTTTAAAACGAAATGGATGTTGTGGCACTTCTCCATCTTCATTACTTGTATCCGAGTTTCAAAAAATGTTTAATGCTATGTAGCATGATTAAAATATCCGTTGTTACTGAAAATCCCTTTTTTTTCTTAGTGCATCTTACAAAACGAAGGGAGAGCAAGAGCGACGCAACCAGACATACTAATCGAGGAGACATATGTGCTGTCATGTCGTGTCTGAAATGGCACGCACCCAGCGCTGACAGTTGGCTTAAGCTGTCAATTAACATATTATTAAGCGAGTAACAGAAAACGGGGGAAAAAAAAAGAAAACAGCGAAAAGGAAGGCGACCAAGAGGCGAAATAGAGGCAAAATAGGGGGGATTGACAAACGATGGCGATTGAGAGCAACGCCGCATAATTGAGTGTCTTTGAGCAAAGAGGCATTTTGCTCACTGAGTTTTCAAGAACGATTTCAACTAAAAAAACAGTGAGTGAGTTTATGAAATTAAAAAATACTTATAAATCACTTAAAAAGAAGACTGGAAAATGCTGTAGACATTTTAGTTTGGGTTTTTAGCCTTGGAAAACAAATGGGAATAAATTGGAATGAGAAACATATTTAATTAACCTAAACATTTTGTTCAGAAATAGAAATATACATATTTTTGCGATACATCAATATTTACTTGTGAAAACATCAAAGTATTCCAGCTTTATTTCGAGGGTATACAAATATATGTATGATATATTGAGTCAGTCCATTTCTGGGAATCCAGAAAAGACGATTTATTGGCATAATAAGTGCCAGACAAAATAAATAAAAATATTTCAGATGAAAGAAGACACAATTGGCGTCTACAGAGCAAAGTTGGAGGCGTGATTTCGACAACATATATTATACATATAAGTAAGTACCATGTATATATACCCATCAGACGGATATAAATTATGCAGATGATATCGGGCACTTGATTCACTTTCTGTGATTGTTGTCGCAAATGGCCAGTGACAGGCTGAATTATTATCCCGGGCCCTTTTAATTAAATCAAGCAATAATTATGAACCGTTTGTCTCTTCTTATCGCCAATCCGACTTATTATTCATTTTCTGCGATGGGAAATTATGGACTGGTAACCGCGATTTAATGGTTTGAGTCCTCTAACTCGAATCGCTCTAAAGATTTATGTTGAGCGTTTTAAGCTGTTTTGATTTACGGCTCCCCGGGTAAACTTTTTATGGATTCGGAGGAGCAAATAAAGGGCTCCATTCTGAGCGGCCGGAAGTCGCTTTTCCCCGGCCTGTCCTCGATTTTTTCTCCAGCCCGAGGCCAAGCGGGCATGAAATTGAATTTGTTAGTTTCCCGAGTGAAAGTGTCTATTCTATTGTGGAAGAGGCCTGAAACACTTTGCAACAATGTGGGTTTTCCATAGAATTGTCAGAGGAAACTTTTAAGTGCTTGGATAAATTGGTCTAGAAAAAACGGTCAATGATCAAATAATTTATTCCTAATTTGGGGCATTTAACACCATTTTGTTAAATGGGAGCATTGATTTAAAATAATATATTAAACTATATTAACCACTATATTTTACGCTGAGTGTCTTTATTAATTAATCTATAGTCTACTTTAATTAATATTTTAAATACAGAGACCAAACTCAAGTCAAGCCTCCGTCAAGTTGATTCTTAAAGCCATGGGGAACGGAAGATGGAAAACCAAAGTCAAAATCAAAACCAGCGAAACCAACAGCCAACGACCGACGAGCGTTGGGAATTTGTTGCCATAGCCAAGGCAGATTAAATTTTTTAATTAATTCTTTCTGGCCTGGGCCCTGGTAGGGGAAAGGCGGTGGGCTGTGGTTTTGGTTTTTCCAAGTAGTGTGATAGCGGGGGAGGCTATGTAGTCGCCCTTAAAATCAATTAGTTTCATAAATCCGCGTTGACACATATTTGATTAAAAAGTTTTGCCCCGCCAAATGAAACCCCAAGCGGATGCCGGCTGGAAAGCCTGACAAGGAATAAGAAAGTGCTAAGAAAAATATATATTTTAAACAAAAATCGTTTTTAATCACAGTTAGTTAAAAGTTTTTGCTTTGGTTTTTATTAAATCGAAAAGACACACAAAATGAGCTTAGCATAAGTAAAACTTTTGCTGATGAAGCTCGCAGAGTAGAGTAAAGTTTTCTTGACAATCAGGCGTGCTCCGGTTTCCACTTTTATTTTTCGTTTTCGTTTTAGACCAAAAACGTACGCTTTCGTTTTAAGGTGCTCCGGTTTTCACAAACTTTTTATCATCGTTCTGTTATCGAAATATTTTATTGGATGTTATGAGAAATAAACGGAATGTTTAAATGCCCTTACTTTTTTTAATTGTTTGTTTTAAAGCCAATTAAAGGCAGAAATATTATATATATATTATTTATCGGTCCTAGAGGTCTGCCACCCTTTGATGATATGATTTTGATACCTATTTTTATTGGTAGAAATTCCATTTAATCAATAAAATAAACTGGTTTTTTAATTAAAACCTTTTTTTATCGGCCTTGAACATTATTAATGACCACCTTTTAAATTTAGAAGCATTTCGACCAGATTGTTTTGTTCCATCAACAGTACGGCAGCACTGGCAACCAAAACGATATATGGTGTTGATGACGGCAAATATTTTTTTCCCCAAATTTTTCCCGATTTTTCGTTTTTTGAAACCGAAAACGAGAGAATCTTGTGAAAGTGAAAACCGGTGCCTGCCTGATTGTGATTCTAATATTCGTTAATAATTTAAATTGCGATATATATTGTTCGGACACGTTCGATAGTCCTGCCTATCGCTTGTCCGAGCATTTAGTACTTACTTTTGGCTTTATGGTATTTTTTATAACGCCAGAGCACAGCCACACTGGAAAGTCGAATTGTCATATTTTTTCACTTTTGTAGAAATTCATTCAATTCGTAGAAAGTCAGCGCAAATATTAATAAACTATACTCTTATTAATAAGAAGCATTCTGCTGAAGTGTGCCTAATCGAACATCGTTGGACTCCGCGTAAGTACGGCAATCTCTGTTCGTCCCGAGTTATCTGTTTTTTATTGTATTTGTATTTTTTATAGAGTTTGTTCTGGCTAGCATTCTACAAAAGGAACTTCCTAATTGGTGAGATTTAAAAAATCGAACGAACTACAGCGCGAATCGCCAGTGCAAACAGAAAACCCCAGAAAGCAGAACAAAATGGCCGCGGCGAAGCCCGAGAACCCCAACAAGCTAATCAAAATGGCCGTGGCGAAGCCCGAGAACCCGAAAAATCAGAACAAAATGGCCGCCGCGAAGCCCGAGGGTAAGAGCAAGGAGGATAAGATTCCGGCTCGCCTGTTTGACACCACCACGCGAAAGACCTACAAGCGCATGCGGTTCTTTGGCAGCGGCGGCTTTGCCAAATGCTACGAGATAATCGATGTGGCCACCGACGAAGTGTTCGCCGGCAAGATCCTGTCCAAGAAGCTGATGATCAATCACAATATAAGAAAAGAGTTGACCGACAAGGAGATCAACATTCACCGCAGCCTTAGCCATCCAAACGTGGTCATGTTCCACACCTCCTTTGAGGATATACAAAATATCTACATGGTGCTGGATTTGTGTAAGAAGAGATCCATGCAGGACCTGCAAAATCGCCGACGAACCATCACGGACTTCGAGTGTCGGTACTACATGTACCAGTTGATCCAAGGCGTCAAGTATCTGCACGACAAGCGCCTCATTCATCGTGATCTGAAGCTGGCCAACATCTTCCTTGACGCTCTGCTGCACGTAAAGATTGGTGATTTTGGCCTGGCCATGCGCATCGACTACGAGGACGAGCTGAATAACATGCTGGTTGGCACGCCAGGCTATATGGCCCCGGAAGTCCTCGCCGAGAAGGGTCACTCCCGTGAGTCGGACATTTGGGCAATTGGCTGCATCATGTACACGCTGCTGGTGGGCCAGCCGCCGTTCATACAGAAGCTTTGGAAGGACACGTGCACAAAGATCTTAAAGTGCCAGTACCGTGTGCCCAGCTACGTTAATAAGTCAGCGACAGACATGATCAATGCCATGCTTCAGGTGAATCAGAAGAGCCGGCCTGCCATTGGCCAGCTTCTAAACTTTGAGTTCATCAAGGCCAAGAATGCGGTGCAGCGTAACCCCCTGATGATGATGAACTGCAACTGCTTGAAGACGACCTTTCTTAAGGCGCAGGAATATCGCAACGACATCAAGAGTCTCTACCAGCAGCTCACCAATCTCATTAATGGCAATCCGCGCATCTGGCCTAGAAACCTGGACGATGAGAACAGCGATCCGGCGGCACACCCTCGTTACTGGATATCTAAATATTATAGCGACAAGTATGGCTTCGGTTACCAGCTGTGCAACGACGGCATCGGCGTGATGTTCAACGACGACACAAAGCTGATCCAGTCGCCCAAACGCCCAACCATGTGCTTCATCGACAAGGATGAACAAAAGACTTACATGACCAACACCGATTGCTGCAAGGCGCTCGGCAATAAGATGAAGCTGGTGTCCTACTTCAAGCGCCACATGAGCAAGAAATTGAAGGCCGGCGCCAACAATGTGATCATCGAGAGCGATCCGAGCTTGCGTATGCCACATCTGCATGCTCATTTCTGCACAGAATGCGCCTTGGTCATGCATCTGACCAACGGAACCGTACAGCTGAACTTCACGGATCACCTGAAGATCATCTTGTGTCCGCGCAACAGTGCCATTACCTATATGGATCGCCAGAAGAACTTCCGCACCTATCGATTCTCGACCATCGTGGAGAAGGGCGTTTCTAAGGGCTTGTTCCAGAGGATGTGCCACGCCCAGGAGACACTTAAGCTAATGCTGGACAATTACAAATAAGTTGTTCTTTAATATACTTAAATGAAATCGGAAAAAAAAGAATAACAATGTGGCGAATGTATAGAATTTCATTCTTCTTTCTTTAATTTTGCCAAATAAATGTGTTTATGTTTATTTCTTCATTTTTGAAATAAAATCTAAACAAAAATCATTAACTATAAATTATTAATGTCTTAACTATTCTTTTCAAAGTCTCATATATTTCCAATTACTCAGCATGTGATTTTTTGGAATATTTATTTACTCGCCTCTGGACGTAATAAATGCCAAAAATATTTCACCAAAATCAATTTGAACTTTATTGCTGAATAGACAACTTTGTGTGGGATATCTCCGCATCTGAATTGTTCAATAAAATTGGTTTTTGAGGGTGTGAACGGCGGCAGTCCTCGCATTTCTAATGCATTGCCCAGTGCAGTTTGATTTAGCCATCTCGAAATTCTCTCGTGGAAGCGATGTGATGTCTGGGAGAGCTCGACATGTCCTGGCAGCTTTGGTTTGGCTTGCATTTTAATTTGGCTTTTGCATTGTTCCCTGTTCCTATTCCTATTTTTATTCTTTTTTCCTAAACAATGTATGACGAAGTGGCCAAAAAGTTGAAAAGGCGAAAACGTGCAAGGAGTTTTGATTCTAAAATGTCATTCTAAACAATGTCTCTCTGACCATTGTCCCTTGGCTGTTTTGAGACAGGTGCGGTGCCTAGAAATTGGCAAATTAACTTTTGGACAATGGCAAAAGTCAAAGGGCAAAAACATTTGAAGCACAATAAATGTCTGAAATAAAATTACAAGCAAAGTATTGTTTGGAAAAAATACAAAAATTATGATATTTTGTTTTTTTTTAAAGCTTTGAGAAATTGCCAAACTATTCAGCTATATTTTATCCCCAATTGTCGAATCAGTAGTTATTTAATACCATTTAAATAGTAATAAATGTTTAACAATAAAAAGTCTATAAGATAAACTACAAAAGAAAATCTGTTGTTGTGTTTTCCCACTGAAGTGTTTGTCCCTAATTAATTGGTAATTATGCGACCAAAGAAAGCCTGGAAAAGCGATTGGCAAATGGCGGTGTTGCGGTCTTCATGGTTTGGGGGGTGTAATACCCTTAGAACAAATGCTTTGATTTCTACACATTTACACATAGTTTTTTATTACATTTTCTCTGAATGTCCTCATCCTTATCCTCCCTCCCTTTTCCACACTTCACATATTTTCCTCTTTCTCTGTTTTTTTTGTATTCATTCGGTTTCTTTTTTCTTTGCCAATGTCTGGCCTTAGTGCTTGTCCTCAGACTTTGGCGCCACACAATTCTGTGGCCACATTGATGTCGCCCAAGAAATGCGAAAGTTTTACTTTCATCGGTCTGCCCTTCTCCCCCCGCTTTCTCTTTCTTCTCTGCTCCCTTTTTTACTTTCCCCTTTTCTGCCCAACATTTCAATCACACTCCATCGCTTTTGCCAGCAAACACTTAGCAGCTTCGAGAACTTTGTAGTTTCCTGTATATTAACATTACGCATACGACATGCAGTTCACAAGTTTAAGCAGAAAGATAAGAAGGGAAATGTGTGAGGGAAGTATGAGCAATTTAATAAAAATATGTGATGTGGTGGGGGATTTCAACTTTTCATTATTTTTTAAAAGGGGGAATATAATATGGTCTTGAATATATTGCATTTTATATATATGGCTATGTGAAAACACTTCGAACATACACCTTCCTCCCTTGACTTGCTCTGGGAAATATGTGAAATATGGCCAAAAAACTATTTTATAAAAGTTAAAGTTTGGTGTTGCAGAACTGATTGTCCTTTGGTGTGGTAGAGGCTTCTCTCCCACTATGTGACCTATAGTCACAATTAAATTACAGACGGGGTAATAAGGGTATAAAAAAACATATTTTATTTTTAGATTTGCGTAGCCTTGACTGGGATAGGTATTATGGTATTTAAATTTTTGTTCACATATTTTCGTAACACTTTGCCGTGACGGTCTGTGTGTTTGTTTTCAATTTCAATTTTTTACAATAACCGTGGCAAGTTGAACCGAGGCCCAAAGAGCCGCCTTCTTGGTCTAGGCCACATGGTCCGTATATTCACGGATGTGTATGTAAGTACGCTTAAATGAGCGTCTGGCCTGTCTGTATAAATGTATATCCCATGATGTGTATAATGAATAACGGCACAATTTCACACTTCCCTTCATTGGAAAATTGCGGAAGCGGCATCAGCATCGATAAAAATTTTTGGCTTGTGTTTCGCGCTTGCTGAAAGCTTCTCCTTCATAAGCCAGCTGCCCCATAAAGGTTCCATCACAGATAAACATATAGGAAGTTTTTCAGACTTGTGTATGGCAAGATATTGTTTATTAAATTTATAATATATATATGTCTATATACTTTCTATAAAATTCAAGGCTACAGCTTTAAAAACTCGCCTTCTGTGATTTTCTAAGTCGACAAGCTTGAAATATATATACTTAATAAGGTCAGACATGCCTCCTTCATACATTTTTGGTTGGCTACTGGGCATAAAAAGAGCCCCCTTTCTGTCTGTGCTTCATATATTTACTGGCAATATCTGTAAATGTATTATTATGTACTTTTCATGGATCAATTGGATTTGTGGCTTGGTCTGAATGGCTTTTTTCTGTCCTGGCTTAAATGTGACTCTTCTCTTGTTTAATTTTTGCTCCTTACTTTCCCACGCAGGACACGTTATCATTATGGCCCTGCAATGACCCATCCATCCCCACTTTTATCCTCACAAAAATGGAAGCAGTGGGAAAGATAGCAGAAGTAAGAAACCAATGACCCATTTGTGTCATCAATAAAAACAAACAGAAGCCGAAGGGAAAAACATTAAAGGCGGGCAGAAAGTATGGACAGAATCAGGGTCGCCTTATTTGCTTTGCTTGAACTTTCTCCTCTGAAATGAAATTTCAAAATAAAAAAATTAAACAAATGTTGAAAAGCGCTTGAAAATTAATGTATGTGCGTAAATACATAAATGCATATATTTATAATGAATGAAATGAAATACTTGCAGAGAAGCAAACGTAACCAATCCAATTAAATTAACTTGCTTTCTTTTACCAATGCTTTGAGTTCCTTTGAATATGCAGAAATATCAATTTAATTTCAGCTTTGGTCAAGCATTCCATGCAGCTTAATTCCGGTTCAATACCTTGAATTATTTTCATTAAATAAATCAGTGGAATTTAACATATTTATCCAATTACCATAAAAAGATGAAGAGAAGCTGAAATAATAAATAAATAAATAAAAAGCGTGGTCTCTCTTTTTGAAGCCAAATAAAGCAGAAGACGGCCATGGGACTTTTGACAAGGATAAATAAGAGAGTTTTCTTTTATTTAACATTAAGGAATATTTAAATTTAAATAGCTAATAATCATAGAATAATAATAAACAAAATAATGTATAATTATAAATAAAGTTTGCAATGTTAGTATGTAAGAATCTTGAAGATAATATAACATGCTTATCTTTATAATTTTTGTTACTTGTGCGGTAACCATAAGCTTATACTTGTATCCAAAATTATAAATTACAAATTACAAAATATACATAAATCTCTAGTTTACAACCCAAATGCAAGTATTACAATTTTCTTTTAGATTTCTTAACCACTCTAATTGTGGCAAGTTTCGCATTTGTTTAAATACATAATATTAATAATAGTTGGCCCCAACTAGAGATTAAACTTTTCTAATTTTCTGACAGAGATTTCATTTATTTTGTTGTAAACTTTTGTAACTGATGTGTAGAACACAAATGTCCAGCCCTAGAATGCAGGACCCACGACCTTATAGCCCCAGACCCACATTCCCATCCCCAAAACCCCGATTACTTCCCCGGGGCCAGACAGGACACAACAGTTTCCGTTTTCCGTTTCCTGTGCAAATATGCGATATGGGAATGCCAATATAACAGGGAGTGGGGGAAAAGGATTGTAGGACAACACAGAACCGTCTCTTTCGATACCTTGACTGACGAATATCTTGGTATAGCATAAGTTAGTGTCTGTTTTTGGTCCTTTTAAATATTTGCACAGATGTATTTATTTTATAATCAAGCTAAAATATATTTAGAAAAGAAAAGAGTTGCAATAACGACTAAGAAAATTTAGAAAATTAAAAAAAAAAGAATAGAGTATTAAGAAATTGAGAACCCTAGTATGCCCAGTTCAAAGGCAACTGCTGCATTGGTGGCCTAAGTTGACATGATTTGAGCCGGGTTCAGTTACGGTTTCGTCCCAGTCTAGGCGGCTTATTGGTCAGAGAGGCTTGTCGATGATGTCGATGGTGTTTATGTGGAATGTCCATGCTCGAGGGTTGTCCCTGTCTACGTGGAAGGAGGACGTTGTTCCTTTTGCTGTACAAAGGATTGTTCTTCGTTCAATGTCAGACGGGTCAGCCCCTGGCATCACCGCTGTTCTTTGGGCAAACATTTAAAAGCGGGAAATCTGTTTTGGAGTTCCAGCAATTATCGAGAGTATGAAACCAGGGTCAACTACATGGGGCCCAGATTAGGGGTGGCAAATAATATCGGAACGTATATCTTTATAATGAAAATATAATATCATATCGATGGCTTATCTGGGTCTTATTTCTGAATCTTATTTATACAAATTCGGCTAGTTTCTATGATCAAAATGTATATTTAGGAATTACTTCCTTAGATATTTAATAGATTTTTTATACTCATCATAAAATTGTGCTAATTTTTTTTATAAGCTAACTTTAGAGACCTAATTTGTGGCAGCTGTTCAGGGTGCTCCTCATCGTTCCTATCCTTTGCCCTGCTCTTGCTACTCGTTGATTTTCTTGATGGCCTCGTAAACAGCACATAACACTAAAGAGCCTGCTGGGGGCGGGTCAGGGCAAGAAATATAGAAAAATAAAAACTTCGAGATCTTCCAGAAAGTGGGATGTGCGTGTGTGAATAATAAAATAGTTTCGCAGTATCCATTTGCATATTTAAGAGGAGGAACTAAATGTTTTTCTACCGGAAAACTCCTTCCGTTCTCGTCTCTCGCTCCGTGCTAATGGCTTTCCGTTACAGCCAGTGTTATTTCCGCTTTTCATGGCCACTTGTCGCACATGCAGGGTATTATTATTTAATTTTTCATGTGCTTTCATTAAATAGCAGCAAACCCTGAAATGGTCAAGAGGTTTGGTTCAGTTCGCAACAGCTGTTGTCAGACCAAACAGAAGGACCAACGTCGTCCTCCGCCAAGTAAACAAGTCTTGTGTCCTATTCCCATCGGCGGCCAAGTTTAAATAAATAGGTTGGCAGCAGAACGAAATTTCTTTATCCGAAATCCAGGGAGAGAACACCTTTGGTTTCGATTGGGGAATTCTTATGTTAAATTAATTTTAATGAAGGGATAAAGTGAAATTTCTGGGAAATCCACCAACGCAAAACTTGTCCGCCTTGGCCGCAAATATATATAACCAAGCGACAGCTTTGTGGTGAGATTTATTTGAATTTTTTTAACATTTAATATAAGTATCCATTCAAAGAATGTGAGCCAAGTCCTTTTTCAAGCGGAAAATATGCATATTTCCTTTTCATTTCGTCTATTTATATTCCGTAATCCGCGCTGAAAAGCTTTGACCCTGGCATTGAATGCGTCTGCTGAGTGGAAAACGCGAGAGGGAAAAATGAGTAAAGGTCGGGTGGCAAAAGTTCTCAAAATACTTTTCCCACTAAGTTTATTCTTTGCTGCAGGAAGTACAAAAAAAGAAGCAACGTTATATAAGCTAATAATACTAATTTAAATAAAATGTACTTTAAATTAGCTTAAGAAACAATTACAGTACTTTTATTTTTCAGTTTCTCTGTCAGTATATCTAAACCCCTCCCGAGTATTTCCCCAAGTTAAAGTTAGAAAGATTAAAACTCGATCCAACACAATTTTGGCTTACATTTTGACTTTAAATGCCTGCAACACAAAAATCATAAAAAGCCAACCGCAACACTCCAAACACTGTGGGAAATCTGTCGTTGGGAAAATGTTCATGTGCGGAAGGGGGTTGGGATGTGGAAAAGCACTGCGGAAGGTCACCATTTTGTATGCAATTCCAGTGTTAATTGCAATTTCTGTGGTTGCACCAAATGTAATTTGTTTTGATATTTCTATTTGACGGATCTGCGGGATTTGAGAGCTGTTTTTATGACAACGATGCTTAACGAGGAAATTACGAATTATTGCCCATGAGTAAGTGGTTTTAACGGAATAAAAAAGATATATTTGTGCTATAATTGAATAAACGAAAATTTGGTATATTCATTAAATAATGACTGGCTTTGTTCTTCATTTATTAAATTTATATTGCGTTTTAAATGTGTTACTGTATTGGATGCCACTTTCTTTAAGAACCCGCCCTGAAATCATCCAAATAAAGAAAATATCTGCTTACATTCCTAAATAATAAGGAGGAGTGTAAATGTCCTGTGGCCTTTGTCATTTATTGTGATTACATGGTGTCCATGTCTAACGATGATGCCATGTGTCTGCCTCTACCTTCATCTCGTGAGAGGTCACAGGTGTCAATGGCATCGCTAGGTTTCTTTTTCGAAGATTGGATTTACGCTTCTTAATATTTATATTTACATAAATCCATGGAAAAACACTTCTACGATAATTATTTTAATTGGTTTCTTGAAACTTTGAATACCTCAAATGTAAGTTTGTCAAACAGTTTGACTTTTTCGTATTTTATAGAGCTCTTTGTAAAAATTATCAAATATTCGCTGCCTGTTTTTTTTAAATGTTATTTTTCATGTTGGAGCCTATGAAAAATATTAGCCAAGAGCAAATGGTGTCAGTTGCACTGAATTGTCCCTCATCCTGGCTACCTTCCTTGATCCCTTCTTATTCTAACCCGGTGTGCCCTTAGTTAAGGACATTAATTTAATCGGCATGTCATTGCGTGTTCAAAGTTTTACACCTTTGTGACAGGAGGCAGGATAACCATTAAATGCCTCTTGGCTTCTTGTTAAATGAGCTGCTGAGCCAACAATGGGATTCCCGCCATCTGGGGACTTGTGAGTTCGGAATTTGATATTCTGCCTGCTGGCACTCTACTCCTTATTGAAAACGTTTGTAATCTTCACAATTGTAGGCTATTTATTTATTTTAAGCTTTGGCAAATTCTTGATGAAAAATTCTATGAATATTCTATTTCAGTTAAATTGCAGGTAGCATGTGTGCAAAATGGATGCAAATTGATAGATATTTGGAAAAAAGGGGGAAGGAATGATAACTTGTTGAGTGATGAGTCGACTGTGGGCTATTATATGGCCATAGATCAATTATTTTGACAGTCTGTTCAATTAACTCTTGAATTTGACGAGTGATGACGAAATGTTTGATTCTTATAATAATAATTAAATTAATATTTAATGAACAAACATTTTCTTAAGCAATTTTTTTAGCTAAAGTTCCATTTTGAGGTCTTTTAAATTGAATAATTAAATTGTTAATATTAATTTTAAACATTTTTATACATTATTAAGCGAAAGCTCAAATTGTAGAACTACTGAATATCCTAATATAACTGCTTTTTATTATAAAATACATTAATATATACTTTAAATTGTTATTTAAAAACTAAACGATTAGCTTTTATTTTTATTTAATATATTTTTATTAATAATACATAATGGTAATATATATTAATATATTCTAATTATTTCTTTGAACTATGAACAATAGAAATTATGAAGTTTATATTTATTTCCTTCTACATAATAATTAAGATCTGGTTTGTAATAATCTAACCCTACGTAATGAGGAATAATGATGGTGAACTAGAAACTTCTGCTTAAGCACCTAAAATAATTATAATTGGTTCCAAAAAGCCCGATATTAAGATCGCCTCGTGAGTGCCAGTGTGGTTTTTGCCATTAAAACGCAGCCACAATAATATCTAATATTATTAGGAAATGCGCAAAAGCATTTGCACATGTTGGGGGCGGACTCAAGGGATTGAAAGCGAATTAAGCGAAATTAAGCGAAGCCACAAATTACTGACGTTCTTGCCGTGTCTATATACATATACTTATATACACATAGATGGCAACAGTCTTGGTCACATTTTGTGGCCATGGCAACGATTGTGCAGCTCATTAGAATAGAAAGCGAAGCAGGCTGGTTGCAACCGCAAAATGCTATCAACGCATGCAAATGGAATGCCAAATTGCTGGGGGCAACTGTACAGCTGTGTTCGAGACATTAGTAGGTGGTTGAACACTTTCGCATAAGAGCTCTGGCTAAGTAGTTACTTCAATTAGAGTCGGCCAATCCATAATGCACAATCTGCCGGCATGCAAAAGCCTCTCAAACCAAATACAACGAAATGGCAAAAGTATTCGAAGCTTGAAATGGGGAAAATTGCCTCACATTGTGTGAATTATCCCTGGGCTCTGGCAGAACCCAAAAGAACCTCTTATTATGATTCAAATAAAATGAGGCAGCACGTCCCAAAATGGAGAAATGGGTGAAGTAAAGTCCTAGTCAGGCCGGACAATAAGGAATGCCTCCAAAGATACATTTTTGCAGTCAGAGAAAAATTTAATTAAATATATGTTTGCTTGTTATTTAATAATATAATTTAGGAGAGTTTGAGGTAACTTTTAAGGATGAAATCTTTTAAAATAATAAAATATAAATTAGGTAGCTATATTTAATTTAGCTTCTGCTTCTTCCTCTGCTAACGTCTTTGGCTCCTTAGGTCCCTGGCCCTCAAGCAGCTGCTGGGATTCATTCAGTTCCTTGGGCTTCTCCACAACAACTGAACTCACTTCGGTACAGGATTTCGATTTGGGAGCATCGCAGATCTCGCGTAGATCGGACCGAGAGTCGCGACAGCAAACCTTTTCAATACATTCCGCCGCCTGGCATTGCATCAGGCATTCCAGCGACGCAGAGGCATCCTTATTGGTGGACGTTGGATAAAACTCCGGCTGGATGGTGACCGCTCCAATGCCCTGATCATGGAAATACGTTCGCACCTGATCGATGATCTTGAGGTAGAGCTTGGGATTGTGGAATTGGATGTGAATGGTGGCCACGTAACGATGTGCGGCCAACTGCCAGATGTGCAGATCATGATAGCTGATAATCTCCGGGAATTTGCTTTTAAAAGTCCGCTCGAAGATCTCCAAATCGATGGAGCCAGGTATGGTCTGCAGAAGGATCAGACATGATTCCTTCATGTAGGGATAACTGAGCGATACCAGCAGGACACAGGAGAAGATGGCCAGAACGGGATCGATGAACTCGGCCTCCGCCACATAAAGGATCGCCGCACACACAATCACAAAGATGGTGCTGGAGACATCGCGAAGCATTTCCACGGCTCCCTGACGTTTGGTCGCAAAATAAAAACTGCCCACCTCCAACTGCCGGTCGTTCCCAGACTTACTCAGCTGCAGGGATACGTCCATATTGCTGGACATGGGACGCTGCTCGAGCACCACAATCGCACCGGGAGTCAAGTGCAGGAAACTGCCTTGATGCAGAGTATATCCGCCAATCAGCAGATATGTCACTCCATTCAGTATCAAGCCCACGAATCCCAGCATCATCACGGGAATCGGCAGGTGCTTCGTATCCTGATCCTGATGATTGATGTGGACCAGAGTTTGCAGGGCCTGCACCACCAGCGAGAAGGACAACGAGGCCAGGATAATGAACACAATCAGCATGGTCAGAATATCTATTCTGGTCCAGCCGAAAGTATTGCGTAGCTTCTGCTCCTGGCACTCCAGCTTGGCCTTGGTCTGGGCCCCCGCTTCGGTGAGGTTAACAACGACAACATCCTTTGGATCCTTTGCCTCCGGCTTCTGGGTGCTATGCTTAATTGTGATGATGCAGCCGCCGAGAGCGAAAATGTTGCACAACATGTGATGGGAGGCCATCAGCAGGGTGAGTCCGTGCGTCCAATGGCTGAGGATCAATTGGAGGATAAAATAGCAGATTGATAGCACCATCACCACGTACAGGGGAATGGGCCTGTCCCGCTGAAGTATCTCCTTCACCGGCATTATCGTCGTTTTGCACTCTTTGTGAATTTTTTTGGAAGCGAATTTTTGAGCGAGGTTCACTGCAGCGTGGCTCAAAAACTAATAAAATGTCTCAGACTTTGTTTGCTCACTTGGAAGTGGCATCCTTGCACCCCGCACTCATCTCCATTTACTTTCACTTTCAATATATTTATGAAAATATTTGAGTTAGATGAAAATGGGACAAAATGCACTTGACATACAAATTTTGACAAAGAGGGAAAAGCCAATGTGGGAAAATATTTGTATAAAACTTTATATTCAATTATCTTAAAATTTGGGTTATTTTTTTTGTATATATATTTTAATACAGAACATTTGCTAAGCATTGTTAATTATGTTTATTTATTTTACACAATTTTAATTAAATTTATTATTATAGAAGTCTCTGTTCAGAGGCCCCCTTATCTTTTTATGTTTGAGTGTCAAGTTCTTGGACATTCTAATTAAACTCCTAGCAAGATGCAAGGTTTGTTCTTGGATTTCAATTGAAATCCAATTCCTATCGAACTACGTGTCAGATTTGATGGCCCATTCGATACACAAAGGTAACAACAGTATATTTCTGTCTATGGCAACACAAAATCAGACCCTTTCTCGCTGTTGCTTTCATTATTTTTTATGTTCTCACATTTCGAGCAGAGACTGTAGTCGGGACTAATCGAATCGGTCCAATGTCTTTATACATATATGTATATATATATTTGAATAATCAAACTGACTACTGCCGCCCGTTTCCATGTATTCCTGATGAGCTGAGGGAGATGTAATTGGCCCAAAAGCGAATGGGGGTAGAAAAGGGTGGCTTCTTGGCCCCATGGGCTGTCAGTGATGCACAAAATAAGTCCCTTGAATACTCGACATCTACGTATTTAAAGCTGATTTATATTTTCCCAAAATGTTTCAATATTACAAATTAATTCTACTATAAATTAGAATAATTCAGAACCATTTTCCAGCTGGCTTCTCTATTAAAGGATATCGTGGCTCCTCTGCCAACTCTGACTACAATCCCTGCTCCTGCCTCTACTTCGATCCACTCTCGTTTCGATTCGCCTTTTTGCTCCAAGTGCCACTTGAGCCACTAAAGTGGGTGTGACGAGTGGCTACGATGTGTGTGGATAAATGAGTTGGACCAGGGTCCCAAGGGATGGAGGGGTATAGGTGGGATTACCCCTCAAATTATACATCGAAGGGCGAAAATCCGGGCCAGAGTCAAATGGGGGCGAAAGGGCTTCAATTGAATATGAATTGTGTCTCAGATTAATAAAGCTTAGCCATCCCTGCCTCCATTTCTCCTTTCCTTTAATTTGTCGCAACAAACTAAGCGAAAATTGAATGTAAATGACCCTCCAGCCCACTCCAATCTCTCTCTATGCTGGCTTAGTTAGTCCCGTTTTTATGGCTTCCAATATGCGAATATAACCATAAAACACAAGTATCCAGTGTGGCAGGGACTCTGATATGTGGAGAGCATACATATGTGCCGCTAATGCCCCGACACCGACGGGATGGGAAAAGTTCACAAAGGCTATGGATAAACCTAAATTAAATGGCAATCGAAAGCTGTGAGAACAGTGGATAAATGTTTATTGTTTTTGGTTGACATAAAATATTGTCTCTATTTTTATAATTACTTTAAAAGGAGAAATGCAGTAGAAATTAGTTTGAGAGTTTTAATTACATGTTTGGAAATGTCTACGAGTTTGGTCTGAAATAATTGGCTATGTAATGAGTTCACAATATTCCCTTGCCAAAAATACCCATCGCACTATCCTAGAGTATATTAAGCCGGACATAAAAACAAAGTCTTAAAAATAGAAAATAAATGGATAATGGCAATAGACTAAAAATGAAAGCGAAGGCAAAAAGGTTACAATGTTTTGGTGAGATAAAAAGAAAGAAAAGTGGATTTACGTTGAGAGAACAGAGACAAAAAGCTGACCACAGATAATTACAAAAATAAGATAAAAATAAAAATAAATGGCAATGGTCATCCTCTTTCACACAGCCACTATTTTTCTTTCGCATTCTGATAAGCCCTGGAAATGAACAAGAAGCTGAAAGGAATAACATCAAATAAAATAATATAAAGAAAGAGCAACCCAGAAACCTAATTGGAAAATTGCCAAAAGTGCGCAAACAAAAATTGAAAAGAAAAAAAATATATATATATGGCAATACTTAGTAAGGGTAGAGGCGATTATGGTAACCAATTTAATGATAAAGTTATAAGCACAACAGTAGTAGCTATTCAACTCCCAAAATGATTAAAATAATTGAGAAAATTTTGTTGCTTTTAATGACTTTTTTTCCTACAATATTGCCTAGTCCTTAGCTATGTTCAGTTTCAATTTATTGACCTCTTTGATGGTTTGATTGATGAACAATTTGAGCACGACACGTGCCAGCTACACACAAATATCAATTACTTACTTATGTAGTTTGGACGAGAAGGACACTGCTGGGTCGCCTTAATTTCTATCGGATTTAACTTATTTTCACAATTTTATTGTTCAGTTTTCCCTCCTAAAAAAGTCGCATATCTTTAGAGTACAGAAAATAAAAACTTCTGATTGATATAATCAGCAGCCAGCCAAGAAATCATTTCGTGAATGTTTTACGAACTTTTTATTTTTTTCCGACGACTGACCTCATTTTGTCTCCTCTCATTAACTTGGCGGATGTCGGAAAGAAGGGTGCGAGTCGTAAAGTAAAGCTTACGACTGCTTAAAACAACTTAAAGAGCGAAGGACACTCAGAAGAAGGAGGGAGTCCTTAACAAGACTGTGAATTACCAGGCACAGGCCCGAGGTGCCGAAGCCAAAGCTCAGTCATCAGGATAAACGGCAACAAATTAAAATGAATTAAAATTGTGTCTGTCTTGAGTAACGAGGGGGGTTAAGCGATGCCAGCCTCGGGGCTAAGGAAGATAAAATATCAATAATTAATAATAATAACAATAATTGTGGAATAATTTATTAAATGTAAATATATAGTTTAAAGCTTTTAGGAAAATCGGTTTAAATTATTTGCAGTCACTTCTGTAACAATGGAATTTGGTCTCAGAGGTTTAAAATATCTTAGAAAATTGTAAATTTGTGTTAATTTTTTATTTTCTCACATTTCTCTGTGCATTTTTATAAGTATAGGATTTATATACATATAAATATATGTAGGCACCTTGGTAGAGCCAGGCGCAATGGCTTACTAAGATTAATGACTCCAGACCAGGGCAAAATCCAGAAGATGTCGACAAATGCCAATAAATGTGTGCTGCCCCTTTACTTATTTTCGATCGTTGCCATTTTTTTTTTGTTTTAATCCGATGATTTATAAACGATTCGTGTTGGCTTTTTCTTTTTAACAAAATTCAATCATGAGAAGTGCGTCTCCTTGTCCCTTTTCGCCATCACTAATCGCTGTCAGTGGCAGTTAAACAATTGAAGCAATATTTAGTTAACATTTTGACTAATGTCCCGGGGCAAAAGCCAAAAAGGTCAGCCAACTAACTGAGTAAATGACCGATTGGGGGACTTTTGATCGATGGTTTCTCGAGAAAATACACAAATACTTGTATATGTATAGAGGACAGCTGCTGTGAGAAGAGCAATAAAGAAATCGTTTGGAAGGAGACTGGCTTTATTCTAATTGATATTGATATCTAATTAAATTTAATTGAATGAATAAATTATTTTAATAATTAATAATTCAAGTTCCGGGGCCTTAAAAACTCTTTTTATGTTGGCATTTACTTAACTTAAAGCTTACTTTTTACTTGTCTTACTTTTGAAATTATATAATTTATTAACTTAAAGCACGACGTCATTATAACATCAAGTTCAGATTAAATCATTTGATGACCAGTCATCAGTCATTTTACATTTTACTTTATAGGTGCCATAACATGCAACCTGTCCATCAGTCATCAGATTTTCCCCCATTATTCAGTCCAGATATTAACCTCTCACTTTTATTAAAGCAGTATCACAAAAAAGACAGTAAAATAAAGAGAGAAATGCATAATAATTTAATGTACACACTGCGGTCATTTATTTAGGGTTTTTACTCGCTTCGTTCAATGAAAAAGTAGCAAAGCATTTCATAGTTCGCAGTGGGTGGTCTCGTCTCTTTGAGTGCCATTTCTGGATTTTATTGAGTGAGCGTTGTGAGAAGAAAACCGCGGAGAGATTGTCAACTGTTCACTTTGTTTTTTGACGCTTTCAATGAAGTCCTCGCCATGCAGCTCTGTGTCTGTATACCCTTCTCTTGCCTCTTGGCCGCATTTTTCACTTAAATTGTTTCGATTGTTGAGAGAGCACGCGCGCCTCTTTATTTGTGAAAATTCACTGGAAATTCGCAAACATTCGCAGAGAACGGCTCAAATACTCGAGGATGCAAAATATACACGCAGAAAGGAAAATTCTGGGAACTGTGTGGAAATTCGGGAAAGCGATGGAGAGGCAAAATATGCAGCATTTGTATGCAATCCATTTTCCTCACATTTGTGAGTTGAAGAGGCAAATTGAGTGAGGATTTCGGGAGGGAATGGAATAGATGGAAATGTGTTGGGAAAATTCACAGAAGTCCTAAGCTGCCAGGTAGTTATGTAATACATTTTATTGTTTATATTTACAATATATGTATGTTCTTGGTAATTGCAATGCCAGTTTGAGTTTGAATGAAAAATACATTATATTTGACTTGATCAGCTTTTATTAGCTGTTACCGATTAAAAAATATAAGCCACAAGGCGAAAATGACAGAAACGTTCATTAAAAGCGAAAAGCTTTTAGCATTTCGCACGCAACCTTTTTTAAAACATTTTTCTGCCCGCACACCCCGGCACCGTATGGTCGTCGAAGGTTCTGTAGGTTCCCACTTCGACGCAGTTGTCAGCCAAAAGCAGGAGAAGTGAATTTAAGTGACAGCTGTCTGTGGCACTAGTTCCAGGCTCCTCCGCCATCTGGGATGTCCTTGTGCTATACGCTACCCCCTTAGCCTGCACCCAACTCTTATCACTGCCGGAAACAAAGGACAAATGAATAAACTCAGGTCCCATTATTATATATTATTAATGAGTTAGATAAACTAAATTTAAATAAATATTTAAGCTGATATTAGATTCGTTTGATATTAAATTCTGTGCTACAAATGGTACAACTAAGATTACTACTAGTCTTTCTTTGAAACCCGGAAGGGTTTTTGAAGCTCAGGCTTCTTGGGGTATTCTTTTAATATATTTTTTGCTCTATACCTGTTCCAATTCAGTATAAGTTTTGGTTAAATACTTATGATATTTTGAGGTCAGATATTTTCGATAGCAGAAAGTTTTTTTCGCCAGAGTCCTACGACAGCCATCCATTCCTTCCCATCCCTACCGTTGACGCTGCGCGTGGGCAAGTCAAATTATGTGGAAATGAATTATGAGCCCTGGCTCATTCCCTACCCCTTCCCTCCCCAGCTTCAATAACGACTAAAAATCCACCGAAATAAACTCGGAAAAGCGTTTACGGCGGGAAAAGCAATGGAAAGTTGAGCAAAGCCATCACAGCGGGTGATGGACGAACGAAGCTTGCACTTGTTCTCATTAGCCATCAACACCATCAACGGTGATGCCAAATCATAGAGATATTACGAAAAAATATGTTTATATATTAAACAAAATTTAGATTAGTATATTTCAAATATATAAAATAAATAAATAAATATTTTAATAAAAGAAAAAGTAAAGTTAAGCTTGTAGATTTTTTAAATATGAATTTTAAGGCTTAAGCTCTTTTAGGTATCTGTTATATATTCATTTATATTATTTACAAAATGTATAATATAATTTATATATTTCTTATCGGATTTTATCGGATACCTATAGCTTTAAAAGATTGTTACTGATTCGCATCACTGTGGCACCCTTTGTTGGTTGTAACAACGAAAACAGATTGCGAAAAGGCCAACTCCAGACTATTATTAATACTTTGGTCTGCTCCTTCCCCCCAATTTGTTAGCGGCTTTTTCTGTTCGCTCCATTTCATTTTCATTTTCATTTTCGTTTCCATTTTCATTCACACATTGCGTATACGCTGCGTGGCCCGCATGATTTATAGAGCCAATTATCAGACATCCTATATATATACACAGAGTTATTGTTATGCTCCAAAACGCGAAAACTAATTAGCCAGAAAAACATAATAGCAAAACACACCGAACAGAAACGTAACATTGTTCTTTCATAAAATGCAGCAACTCCCTTTCCATTCCCATCAGCAGAAAACTTTCGGTTCGGCCATGCAAAAAGTTGAACCTTTTTTTTAGGGGAGAAAAGAAGGGGGCCAGCGACGACTCTCAGTGCATAAAAAAAGTGTTCAGAGGGAGCCAAATCTGGACGTAAAATGTGTAAAGAACAGCATTAACAGCAGCAACAGTCGGAGCAAAGTTTTCCATATCGAAGCTTAGAGTGGAAGCAGTCGAAAATTGGGTGGCTGCCAAGGAGAAAGGAAACAAATTTCAATGTGCTTCCATTTTGCCCCGCTTGTTGTTGTTTTGTTTGGCAAAAATAACATTGAATAAGTTAGTTAGTTGACTTGAAGGGATTTGCCTAGGATTTCTTCCCAGGGCTGCTGCGAATATGTTATTGGCTTTTTGCTATTTATGGCGGCTTTAAAGTATGTATATTTATATGGAGAATGTGCATTGGGATTTCTTAATTGAAAGGAGCTAAGGAAATATATTTTAATTCATATTTATCAACTTTATTTTAGGCATTTTCATAGAACATTTAATACAAATACCTCAGTAATTAATTTTGTTTCTTAAGAACAAGATTTTTAATAGCAATGTCTTGATCTTGAATTGATCTCTATCTATAAATAAAAATCGTAATATATAGGAACTATCAGAGTTTCAATGAATCCTTTTTTCCTAAGTACTCAAGAAGCACAAATGTCACACAAAATGTCAATAAAACAAATAGAACATTTTTACAAGAGAAAGTAAACCTCGGTTGTCAAGCTAATTTGTTACAACAAAATGTGGAATGATTCCCATCCAATAATTTTGATAAAATATCGACAGCACCGATTACTACCATATTTTTCAGATCTAGTAGGCCTTGAACAAAAAAGTCCGCTTCTGAAAAGGCTGTCACTGAGACGTGCCTATTGAATAGAGCCCTGACTTCAGTCGTAACCCAGAAATTCATCAGAACACACGTTTCAAAGCATAAATAAAATTGTGAGTGAAAAAAAAAAAAAAAAAAAATAGTAATTTGAGAAAAATTTTACTCTGCTCGCTCAGTTCCCAGCTGCAGGTGGACCTTCTCCTCCCCCAATTGTATTCGCCGCCTTCGTCTTTGGGTGCAGTTTTCAAGAACTCCATAAGGCCGGCGTATGCGATGGGATGCTGCTTGATCACGGGCTCTTTGAACACTGGTTTTGGCAATAGACGCGGTGATTGAGATCGTTGCGACTCTCCTCGCAGGATTCATCCACTGGAGTGGCCGTGACGCTCGTGGCCAGCTTCTCCTTCTCCATCAGTGCTGCCTGCAGCAGTATCGTCAGCTTGGAGTCGTGATACGGTATGACATCGATGTATCTCTCTTCTGCGCCGTGC